>JBBYHL010031622.1:0-10347 GCA_038381835.1 Adansonia madagascariensis
TAAAATAATAATTTATCAAAAAGTACATTATATTATGAGCTTTGAAAATATTGTCGATAAAGTATATTATTGATTTACCATATTTTTTAATTTAATTAGTTAAACTCGTTAACTATTAAGAGTTTATGTATATTAGCTGTAAAATTTTAAATACTCTTTGAATATTATTATTATTATTATTATTATTTCAAGTAATGATAATTAGAATCTGATAATTGCATAAAAAATAATAAGATAAATTAAAAAATATAAAAGCCATAATAGATAATATAATATAAAAAATAAATCAAATATTAAATATTGAATATTAATACTATATATAATTTAATTAATATTAAAAATTTAATTTATATTTTATATATGATTAAACTTACTTTTGGGTTGGGTCAACCGCGGCTTGAATTTTTTAAAATCTCAAGCGTAGGACCTTATTTAATATGCCTAAAGCTGCCTGTTCAAACTAGAATTATTGTTCATCATATTAAATAATTTTTTTTATTAATATTTATATATTTTATAATTAAAATCAAATAAAATATATTTTATTTTAATTTAAAATAACTGTTTCGAGTCGGATTAGGCTAATCTAAAAGCAAAATATGAGAAACCAAGCCTAGGCTCAATTGGACCAAGTGGATAGCTTGATCATTGAGCAGGTTTATATATGATAAAATAATAATTTATCACAAAATAAATCATATCATGAGCTTTGAAAGCATTATCAATAAAGTATATCATTAATTTATCATTTTCTTAATTTAATTAGTTAAACTCATTAAATATTAAGAGTTTATGCATGTTAGTAGTAAAATTTTAAATACTTCTTTGAATATTATTTTTATTATTTCAAGTAATGATAATTAGAGTTTGATAATAATATAACAAAGTAATAAAATAAATAAAAAAATATTAAAGCTATAATAGATAATACCATATCAAAAATGAAAAAAATTATATATTAAACTAGCAACTAGACCTGCCCATGAGCTAGACGAATTGTCTATAGGCCAGACAGCCTGCCTAATACAATAGGCTTGGCACAATCAAGCCCAGGTCTTAGATTTTAAGTTTCAAATACACTCAACTTGAAACAGTATTTTTTATAAATAAAATAACATATTTTATTTAAATTTAATTATAAAATATGTAAATATTAATATAAAAATAACTTTTTAATATTATGAATAATGATTTGTACTTAAATGGGTCGGATAGGACAAATTCGACCTTGAGCTTAGAATTCAAAAATTTTTCAGGCCATGGATAGGCTTATAGAACAGAACTAAGATTTTTTGGGGCTAGACGGGGCCAAATTCATGCCTAGGCTTAGAATTCAAAATTATGTAAAAGCGATTACATTTAACATCAAATAAAAAAATGATGTAAAATATACTCAAACCCAAACCTGAAGTAAACTCGAAAAAACCCGAACCTGAATAGACCGGACCCGAATCAACCTAAACTCAAAAAAATTTAAACCCAAAATGACTCATCCCGAATTCACCCGAACCTGCCCAATTGCCACCTCTATTGTTTTTGACTCGCTGATAAAAGATAAAAATGGATCTTTGACTTAACATTTCACGTTATAATCATATCTCAACTATTTTATACACATGAAGTATTTGTACTTTGGATTTTACCTACAACTCTATATTCAAAGCATCCTTTGAAGAAAGTTATTACAATATAGGTTATCACTTAAAAATATTTATAAAATATAGAAAATTAGTAAGAAAAAATTATTTTGCTTTCACAGGGAATGGGGATGCAGAAAAAATTAGATATCTAATACTATTTGATTCATCGATTCAAATAATTTGAGGATTAAATTAATTTATAGATTCAGATAATCCGAACTAAATTCAAATATGAATTTTTGGATATCCATTGCTTGAATTTGTTTAATTTTTATTTAAATTATGTCAAATATCCAAATAAGTTATTTAAATTAACTTTATTCATAAATTTAAATTTTTGTATCTATATCTATTTACATATTTAGTTATTGTTTTATTATTTTTATATAATTTAATAAATTAGGATATCCAGTTGATTCAGATATTGGAATGATAATGCCTTTTGAATTGGAAGCATATTTAAATATATTCTAATAGTAATCAGATAATAAACTGATTTAAATTTTTTGATAAATTAAGCATATTCATATTCAAATATTTAAAAATTATAGATAATCCGATCTGCTATTATCCTTGAGGAAGATTTTAAAAAATTAATAAATCAAAGATATTTATTATTTATTATCATTATAATAAATAATTTTCCTTAGTAAAGATTTAAAAAGTTTTTAAAAATTACAAAATGAACCTATAAATTAAAAATATTTATTATTGGCTACTTTTAGAACAAATAATTATTTATAAGGAAACAAAAATTGTTTGAAAATGGATTTTATAATTATTTTTTATCCTTTGAAAAGAAAAAAATAATTACCAAAATAGGTAATGAGTTGATTTGGAGTCCCACAACTGAAGAAAATAAAGTCTAATCAGTAAAAATATCAACTTGAATTTAATTTTTTAAGATTTTTCACTTTTTTTTAAAAAGATTTTATAGTTTTAATTTTTTATTTAAATTGATTTCGTAATAAACTTTCTTATTTGTGAGGAAGATGTAATTTAAAATATTTAACATTTATATTAAAAATATAATTAGTTTAATATAAATATAATATTTAAAATTTATTTAATATAAATTGAAATTATATAAGAAAAAAAAACTCAAATCCTAGCAAAAACATTCTAGTTTCTTATAAAGATACTATATTAAATGTAGTTACTAAAACATTTAAATTTTTCAAAATTAAATAAACAAAAAAATTAATAAAATTAAATAACACGTAGTTAATAAAAAATTTTAAATTAAATAATCAAAAACAAAAGATTTGAAAATTTAAAGTAAATGATAATTTTTTTTTTTTTGGTTTCTCATCAAAAACCACCACCAACTATGGTCCATTATAGGTGTCCGAGGGTCGGGCCACCCGCCAAAGGTTGAAAGCTTGCCCGATATTCGGAAAGGTTTGGGCAAAAAAGTTAAGCCCCGTAAAAATGGTCTTGTGTAAAAAAAAAAAAAAGCTTGTTTAAAATAAAAGTAAGCTAAGTCTTAGTTCTCACTTTTAAGGCCCAAATCTGGCCCAACTTAGATCATTTTATAATTATATAATATATATTAATTATATATTTTTACATATTAGGTACTTTTTGTCTTATAAAGAATACATATATAAATATTATAATGTAAACACTAAAAAATATGTTATCTAAATTTAAAACTTAATAAAAGAAAATATTAAATTAATAAAGATTAAATTTTAAAAATATATTTAAAAAATAAATTAGAAAAAAAATAATATAATTGAGTCTAAAGGAGCTTAGACTACCTATTTAAAAATAAAGGTGTTCATGGGTAAAATTTAAAGCCTGTATTTGGGGCGAGGTCAATCTTGGACAAACATAAATAATGTTAATACTATACTTAGGTCTAGCTCAAACCCGACCCAAAAATCCCTCTCTGGCCCACCAATCAATGACTGTTTATATTCAACAGAGACAACAAATAATTAGACAAAAATGATCATTAAATACATTAGATTAAAATGCCATTATATATAATAAATTATCAAAAATTAATAAAATTATATTTATATTAAATATATAAAATATGTATCAAAATTATAGTTATAAAATAATAATTAAAAATTATTAAAATTAAAAACTAAATTAATATAAATAATAAAAATTAAAAAATGTAGAGAGATAAAAAAGGGTTTATTCTTTTGTCTAATGGCTCCCTGAACCCCCAACCCTTGAATTACAAGCATCCTTGAGGTACATCCAATAGGGGTGCGATTAGTGGGAGTGAATTTCTCCCTCGTTTCCCCCATAGGAAGTCGTTGTGCTAGTGACTTCCAAAAAGGGCCAACATCAATCCCTTCAAATTGTACTTCTCACTTGTATTTTTTTTTAATTTTAGTGAGAAAAAGAAAAAATTAAAAAAAAAAAGAGAAAGAGAAAAATATAAAAATTTGTGTAAATGTGGTTTTCATATTATTTTTATGTTATAATCATATTTAAGGTATTATATATTTATATAAATTTTGAAACATTAATAATTTGCTTTAGATAAATTTTGAAATGTTCGTGTATTCGTATTATGTTATGTTATTTTTTCATGTTGTCATATTTTAATTATTTTTTCATGTTTTGTTTGAACATTCTTGTCATGTCATATTTTAATTGTTTTTTATGTTTTGTTCATGTCGTGTAATCATATTATGTTTGAAATTATCAAATCTAATTAACAACATTTAAATAACTTTCAATTTTATACCATGTGTCATCATGTTTGTATTACTTGTTATAATTGTATTGAAAATATTATATATTTGTATAAATTTTGATAGGTTAACAATCCGTTTTATTTAGATTTGACATGTTACTTTTTCTATGTCATATCATATTTTAGTTATTTATGTCATGTTGTGTTTATGTCGTATAATAATGTTATATGGCACTATTCAAATAACTCCCAATTATGCGTCAACTGTTGTATAATGATTGGAAGTTATTATTTGTCTAGATTAAATTTAGTGATTTTAGACATTTATATCTTATTTTAAAAGTTGTCCCAAACTAGAGATATCACACATACTTTGTTATAACGATTCAATTTAAACTCTAACTTCATTGACTTCAAAATTTGATCATTAAATTTGCATCTATTATACATTACACTAAAAAAAAAAAGGTTTTAGCTATGAAAAATAGTGATGAAAAAATATTTTTTGCTAATTAGTGACGAAAATTGCAACAACAAAAATAATTGTCAAATGTTCATCGCAAAATTCGATGCAAAATACAAAGGGTACTTTTGCAACAAGTGATTTGTCATAAAAATCGTTCACTAATATTAGCGCAAAATGGTGCCAAATTTTGTGACAAATGATTCGTTGCCCAGTTCATCCTAAATTTGCAACAGACAAGTTTCGTCGCTAAATATCATGGTTAAGTGTTAAATGTAATGGCACCAAGTTTTGCGATGATGAATTTGTTGCTAGCTTTCATCTCTAATTTAGAGATAAATAATATTCATTGCAAAATTCGTTATTGAATTATCAATGCAAAAAGTCATTGCTAATGTTGTTGCTAATCTATGATAAACAATATTCATCATAAAATTAGCGATGAAATTTGCGACATCCTTTTCATGATTTTTTTTTTGCAAAATATTTGTTTGCTAATTTTGTGGCAACCTTATGATTGATATGCATTCGTCGCTAAATTTTGTCGCAAAAATTTTAGCTATAGTTTTTTGTCACTAATATTGTTGCAATTTACCATGGATGGGCATTCGTTGCTAAATTTCATGGCTAATGTCCATGAACAGTTTTTTGTCATCGATTCTATTATTATCGCAACATTATTGTGGACAAGTATTTGTCACTAAAGTTCGTCACTAAAATCCATCGATAGTTTTTTGTCGTTGATTCCGTTGCTATATTGTCAGAAATTTATTATCAATTAACATTTGTTGCTAAATTCATCGCTAAATTAGTGACGAAATTAGCGACATCCTTTTCATGATATTTGGTTCAAAGTATTTGTTGCTAATTTTGTGGCAACCTTATGATTGATATGCATTCGTTGCTAAATTTCATCGCAAAAATTTTGGCTATAGTTTTTTGTCACTAATATTGTCGCAATTTTACTATGGATGAATATTCGTCGCTAAATTTTATTGCTAATGTCCACCGATAGTTTTTTTGTCACTGATTCTGTTTCTATTATTGTCACAACATTACTATGGATGAGTATTCATCGCTAAAGTTCATCGCTAGAATCAACCCACAGTTTTTTTGTCACTAATTCTGTCGGTAATATTGTCGAAATTTTATTATAAATGAACATTCGTCATTAAAGTCTAGCTCTTTTTCTTCGCTAATTCGTGGCAAAGTCAAATATACTTATTACTCACCTTTCTCTTTCTATATTCTTCTCTCTTTTCTCTTCTTATTTGGTGTCATATGGTAATCATGGACCTACTTAATATTTATTTCACCATTTTCTTCCATCAATGGCTATAAGCTTCATCAATCTCATGTAATTTTTTTATTGTTTAGGTATGTACCTATTTGTAGGTCTCATAATCGAAGAGGATGTTGTAATTCTCATCAAATTGACCAATTTCTACTACAAAAAGTTCAACAAAATACTTGGGTAAGTCCCCTTTACATGGCAATTTTTTCCAATTTCAAAGGAATTATCTAGGCACAAATAAAGTTTTAATTTTTAAAATTTTAGTTTTTTTAATTAATAATATTAAATATTAGATATAATATTGTTAATATTTTATAAATGTTTAGTATAGAGACATGATGCAACAAGATGGGGCTTGGACGTATAATAAAAACTTATCTGAATGTCGAGGATTGACCGAGGAGTTTCGTATTAGGTTAGAGCAGTTTTTTGATGTATAATAATTTGTATTCGGTATTTTGGATGTTTTAATTAAATGTATTTTATTATTTGATATTATTATAATATTTTGATATTATTAATTGCTTGTCAATGTTAAATATAAATTTTACAAATTAATTTTATTTCTAATTAGATTTTAAAATTAAAATATAAAATAAATAATTTCATTATATGTTCACAAATTAATATAAATTTGTTGTAATATTCATCTCTAAATAGTGTTTGTCACAAAATTTGTCCCTAAAGACATTATAAATATATTCATCAATTAATAAAATTTTGTGGCTAAGATCGTCTCTAAACAACGGCTGTAGCAAAATTTATTGCTAAATTTTCATCCCAAAATTCATCGCTGATGTCATAGCTAATTAGCTACGTATCTTTTCATCGCTAAACAACAAACCATTTTTGTGATCAACGAATTTGTTGCTTATTTGCGATGAATACTAAATACTGATAAAATTTGCAGCAAAATATTTCGTCATTAAATTGCGATGAACTTTTTTCGCAAAAACTGTTCGTCCTAAATTAGCGATGAATTTTATAATAAAAATATTCATTGCAAATTAGCGATGAAAATTAAGTTTTTCGTTGCTAAATTTTGTGACGCCGATTTGGCCAGAAAATTTTTTTGTCATAAGTTTTGTCATAAATCATTTTAGCTACCAATTTTATCAATATTTTCGTGGCAAAATCCGTAACTAAAATCTTTCTTTCTATAGTAATTCATATAATTATTATGTTAAAAACTTAGGTAAAAAAAATTGTTTATTTGTGTTTGGATTTATCCATATCAAGTCATCTACTCATTTCAGTAATATAAAAGACACTGATTATTATGCCAAATGATTGTGTTATCCAGAAAATCAATTTGAAAGCAGCAAAAATATGATTATATTGTCACATGTTATGTGCTGATTAGTTGTTTAATTTTTTTTATATTTTTAATTTCAAATACTAAGAAAATCATTGACACCAAATATTAGAAAAATTTGAAAAAAATCGGAAATCAAAATCTAAAATCATTTAAAAATAATAAAATTTTCTATGTTAAAGAGAAGATTTTTGTATAAAGAGATATTCTGATATTTCATGAAGAAAATCCTCAAACATTAATCACATTCTAGTAATATATAATATCTGTCGCGAGTAAAAATAAAAATAAAAGCACAGGTAAGATTCCTTTATTTCCCTTATAATGTTTAATTAATTAAAAAAAAAAAAAAAAAAACTAGTCCAGTATTCGATATTTCTTCATAAGAGGGATGTCCATGCTATTGCCAAGTCAACAAAAATTAGAAATACGCCATCGACTCCATGTTTTTCTTTCTATGTAGATATTAAAATTAACATGAATCCAGAATCTTAAATCCTTTGATTAGGGAGATATACCTTAATAAGGTTTTGGGAGTTGATAAGTGTAAGTTGCGAAAAATAAAAGTAAGTGCTATTGGCACGAAAAGTTATTATTACTACGAGGTTTCGATATAAAATCCATTACCCTCAACAGATCAGGCTTGAAAGAAGGTAATTATTTAGCGGTAGGCCAACAATGACCTAATGATAGAGAAGAGAGGTGACAAAGGTAGGACCTGCTTAAATTTATGTTATTGGAATTTGAAATTAACGTGGTTATGGATATGTATTTTATATAAATATATTTAATTTTTAAATATTTTTATATATTTAAAAGATTATATTCATATTTACTTTCGTACATGTGATGAACATAAATATTTGAAACAAATATTTAAAGAAAAACATTCAAATAACATAAATTAAGACTAATTGCATGGTGAATATTCAGTTGGAAAATAGTTGAATATTTGTTTATTGAGTCCATTGGCTTCACTATCAAAGGGGCTAAAAGAAGTCTAAATGCCAATACAGTAAGGAGAAGCAAGACACAAAGGTGCATAAATAATTTTTTCAGTTCCTGTTTCTTCGCTAGGTGTATAAATAAATTATCCGAGAATAAAGCATTTCGACTTTTTATTTTTAAGTAAAATATATGCATTAATCATTAAACTTAGAACTCATATCCTTGTCGACAGATAAAATTCGATTTCGATCTTCACAAAATACATAGATACAGAACTTCTACAGCAGTTGTCACTGCTCCCATCAATATCACAAAGTACAATTATCATTCTTCTGGGGCATGGAAGTCGATGCAGCTTGCGAAGCTTAGCTTGGGGCCGCTGGCTTCGATTGTATAAAGCTAATTAAAAATTAAATCAGATAATTATGTTTAATATGTAATAAATAATTTTCTGCCAAGGTCAAAAGCTAATTAGAAACTTTTTTTTTTTGGTTTTTGAATGAGAAATTATAGATATAATAAACCAAATAAATTATATTTTAATAAAAATCAAATACCAAATATGGTATCGCATTATGAGTTAATATTAACTTTCATCGTTATGTATTTTAATTTCGTTTTATTTATCAGTGTACATTAATTTTGTTAACTTTCGGAACTAAAGTAATAAAATTTATGACCATTTATTATTTTATAAAATATTTCAATTATATTCCTTTTTATCTAAAAAAAATTATAAAATGGCAGCACTTGTCATTCGCACTGATAAAATATATTCTATAAATATTTCACTTCGACTATTTTTTTTTTTGTCCACCAACATTAAAATTAAAACGATAAAATTCAATAAAAAAATTGCGCTGGTAACATTTAGTGTTAAGTTATAATAAAATAATATAATGATAAATTTCAGATTTTGATATCTCTCTTTCGGATTCTGATATTGAAAATAGGATAAGAATTCTAAGGAGGTGGAAAAAGCTTAAATAGTCTTTCATTGGATATTGGTGTCTAATGTGATATTTCAATGCTGTGAGGTCGAATTGGAGAGGAGGCGATGCAGTGGTAACATCGCGGTGTGGCAGAATTTAATTACTTCATTAATTTGGGTGAGTTTGTGGACTTACCATTAAATAGGAAGAAATTTACGTGGTTTGGGTATGATAATAGATATGAAGTGGTGCCAACCTAGCAATCTAAAAATTTTTATGTTTTATTGTTTTGATGTTAACTTCAAAGGGGTTCTGGAAAGTTGGTGGTGTGCTTGTTGTGCGGCTGTATTGTGGTCTATCTGGCTTGCAAGGAATGAAGCAGTGTTCGAAAAGAAGTTTTGGAACGTTGATGAAATATTCCTTTTGATTAAATTGAGATCTGTGTTTTGGGTTAAAGCGATCAAAGAAGACGTCATGGTTTTGGAATCAGTATGATGGGAAAATCCTGCCAAATGCATGCCATTTGGGGTTGAAGGAAGCAGACGAAGGCTGATTGTGTGGTCTACTCCTCCTTTCGGGGTTTTAAAGTTTAATGTCGATGGTGCTGCGAGAGGTTCTCCTGAAGCGGGTGGTTGCGGCGGGGTTTAAGGAATGATGAAGGTAATATTTTAGCTATTTTCTCTAGCCCTATTAGCGTTCGGGATCTTGAGGAGGCGGAACTAATAGCTATCAAATTCATCAAAACCGAATGGAAGAATAAGCTGAATCTCTTAATTGAATCAAATTCATTAATGCTGTCAAATGGTGTATTAATCCTGGATTCAGATCACGGAGACATTGGGAATTGTTTAACATGATCGACAAGTTGATGAGGGAAGTGGGGAAACATACTGGTTCATGCGTATCGTGAAGCAAATAGTCTACCAGATGCTCTGGCTAAAGCTGGTGTGGAAAGAGCAAAGATATTCATGGCTTGGTGGTAATTTGATAATTATGTATTCATAAGGTGTCTTAGCGTTGTTTTCTCAAGTTACTAGGTTTTGTGGTTTGGATGTATGGGATGTTAATCGGGTGAGGAATTTTGGTTCAGGTT
>JBBYHL010031633.1:0-10347 GCA_038381835.1 Adansonia madagascariensis
AATCTTCTACCTTAGTGGAATTGATTGAAGTAAAATTATGATTTTGGACTCAGTTTCTTGTATTTACGCAAAACAACAATCTCCTTTAGAAGTTGTTTTTCCTTTTCTTTACTCTAAAGATAAGGAATTATTCCTGGATCTTCTCGAGCCTAAACCTATTAGCAATTATCTTTTGGTTGTGGCTTTAGAACCCATTTGACTAGCACTGGAGAACCATTGGGCCAAAGAAGGTTTCAATTACTGTCTATATAGATTACCATTAGAGGCATGGCAATTGAACTATGCATGATTTCATATTACCTGTCAAGAAGCTTGTTGATTTAGATTTAGGAATCTTTTGGATTTGCTAAATTGAAGATTATGATATCTTTAAATTAGGTAATCATTAATCAGATGATTGATTAAATTTAGATTTAATTCAACTATGTTCACCACATGTAAAACCCTACCTACCTGATCTATAAGGAAATTCAGCTTTTCTATGTTTACTGTTTCTGCTACCTATATTATGTTTATTATTTTAAGTGTATATTATTTAAATATAAATTAAAAGTAAAATATTTATTTTAGTATAAGTTAAATATTTGAGGTTTATTTGATTACAGGTTAAAAAGTTAAAAACTTATTTAAGTGTAAAAATTTATTTAAATAAATAATAAAATTTAAAGATCTTTATTTAAAAAAATATTTATGGGTAGATTGAAACTTGGGAGTGGTGGATCCGGTACGGGAGGGGGGTGGGATTATTTTCATTGGACGTTGAAGGTTAAAAAGATATTGAGTGTATCACGGTAGATTTTATATTATTAATTTCTCTTATCCAACACCATCTGAAATAAATGAATCACCACGGCGTAATTGGGCCAAAAATTAGGCAACCGCTATGTCTTTTTTTTTTCCTTATTTTAAAAATTACTCATTAATTATATTTTTAAAAAAATAAAATTTTTAATTTTTTTTAATTTTACTTATTTTTTTCAACCGTTCATGTACTAAGTGTGTCATAATCTAGTGTAATTTTATTTTAATTTTTTAATAATTTAAATGAGTTAATATCATTTGACTTATAACACTAATTAGATAAAATTTTTAATAATAGTATAAATTATTTAAACCTTTGATCAAGTTTCTTGTCATAGGAATGAGAAATTAAATTCAATTTAGTTTTGAAATTAAAAAAAAAAAAACTATCATGCAATAAAAGAAAAATATTCATACATTTTTTATTAAAAAAACTCCTAAAAGACAAATAATAAGGTTAAATGATATTTTGAAAATTTAGAATGATATTATGAGTTTTTTAAGTTATTAAACCTATGTGCTTTTAATTTTTTTTTTTAAATATACGTAATACTGACCGTTTAATAAAAAATATATAGTAAGAACATCATTAAAACATGGTTTAAATCCACTTGTTTTAAAATAACACTTCTAACTATTTTTCTCTTACAAAACTATACTTGAAAGTTTGGGTTATTTTTCTATTTTTTTTTCAAAAATATAATAAAAAAATAATACGAAAGTAATGCTGTCGATTTATGAATACATTGAAGGGTAATTTTAGTAAATAAAAGAAAAATGTCAAAAAGAAAAAAAAACAATTGAGAGGTAATTTTGACAATAATTAATCAATTGAAGGCTAATTGTGATAAAAATTAATTGAGGTACAATATTTGTAAGGGGAAAAAGAAAGAGAGAGAAAAAAGCAACCGAAAAAAGGGGAAAAAAGATTTATGTATTCGTATTATAGTTAAAATTCAAGATATTATACTTATATAAATTTGATATTTTAATAATTTGTATTATATAAATTGTAATAAATTTATGCATTTACGTTGTGTTATTATTTTGTGTTTTGTTTGTTTTATGTTCAAAATTATTTGATCTAATTGATATTACTCAAATAACTTTAAATTTTCTGTTACTTTCAATTATATAAGTTTCAATACGTTCATATATTCATCTTATGATCCTTTTTTTTGTGTTTTGTATCATATTTTAATTATTTTTTATAGCATATTTGAGTATAATATTATTCAAATATCTGTCAATTTCATGATAGGTTCTTTATTTTAAAAAATAAGTTCATATTAGTTTTTTGGTTTTTATATTATTGAATAAAAAATTATTGTGACTAAATGTTTTTAAATTTTAGATGTTGAACAAAAAGAAATTTTTTTATAACGATTAATAGTAAAAAAATAATATTAAATAGTGTAATAAGTTCTCGTATTATAGTTGTTATGTTTATATTTTATTATTTTTATCTTTTAATATGAACATAATCTAAATGAATTAACTTTTAATATCTATCTTAATTTTTTTTTACATAAAATGAATTAGGTTTATGTATTTGTATTATTTTATATACGTATGTTACTTATCCTCAAGTGGAGATATTTTGCATAATCTGCTATAATAATTCAATTTTAATTTTAAATTCATATTATATTTTCGTTTCATAATTATATTTAATATATTATTAATAACAATAGAATTAAACAACGTGAAGATACAAACAATAATCTTATATAATTTTTAGTATTTATCTAAATAACATTAATTTTTATTACTGCAACAACAAGAAGTTGGTTGTGACAAAGACAACTATTTTATGACATAGATCCTTTACTCCTTTGCCTACATACCATACAATTTCTTTCTACCTGATATTCTAACTTCTCATATGATGGATGCTCATTGCTCACCACGTGACTCCCACATACATATAATAAAAGGGAGACATAAATATAATCAAATTCAACACTCAAAAGAACTTGAAACTAATAAAAGAATATATAATTAACATGATATGACGTGACCGATTAATTGCATCCGCTATTTCACATTCAAAAACATATTTTCTTCAAAATCTATACACCAAGCCTTCGATTTTCTATACGTATTCCAAAAGAAATTTTCCCCCACAAAGCTTGCAACTTGCAAACAATACCACAAATTGAAACTTCATAGCCTGTTTTCTCCACCAAAATCTATGATGTCTCTGATAATTTTCGCTGTTAATTGGAACCATACACATTCATCAGGCACAAACAGGCTCTTCAGCTATGGTTTCAAGCAATGGTTTTTTGGACCTTGACATGGATAATCTATACCTGAACTCTGGAGTTGAAAACTCTTCAATATCATCCAAGTTAATCTTCAGGGTTGATTTTTTCTGCTCATTTTCCACTGAAATATTCCGCAAACTATCATCTTCAGCAGCTTCAGGCAAGATCCTTACCTTTCCACCAAAACCCTTCTTAGCAGCCGAGTTTGCGGAAAGAAACAAAGCTCCCAAGTCACCTGGGGTCACCGTAGAGTTCAGTCTCTTCATTGGGAACATGGCGTAGACGTTGGCGAACTCTAAGTCTTCATCTGCATTAAGAGGGGAAAACCTGCGGCCGAGTTTCAGAGATTGTGAGTTTACGAGGAAGAAGTTGGGCGTTTCCAGCATAAGCTCAGCAGCTTTGATGGGTTCATTGAATTGCCTGATTTCACCACTTTGTAGAATCACTTTTATTGATTTTGATGATTTGCCTAACGGGGTTGATAAGGTGCAAGAAACGTAGTTCCCCATATTGATTCTGAAAGTCTAATCTTCTTTATCTCTAAAGCTTCCAATTCTATTAGGATATTCGAGACGGGATTTTGGAAGAGAAAAACAATGGGATTTTTTCTTTTTTACAAAATTTTAAATATCAGAATTTAATGGAGGTTTGGGGATTTGTGGAGGGTGGTTTATACAAATTTATAAGTGGAAATGAGAGGAAATGATCATATATAATTGGAAGATTCTTGAGCCAGTTGTTAGTTTGAGAGGAAAGGGTTGACATAGTTAGCTATGCTCCGCGCATCCGCGTCAGGGAAAGGGAGGTTGAGCTGAGGCGAGTAAAGTTTTAAAGAAATGATGTGGATGCTTACAATTTCAAAGCTGTCGGAATTGGAATCATTCTACGTTTTTATTTATTTATTATATTTTGCGTCAATGTGAACTCAAATCATCTCTACAAAATACGTGTGGACCCCAGGTTATTTGCCTTTGTAACTGGAAATTTCGGATTTCATGAGAGGATTCAACTAATGAGTTTCCCTTAAAAAAAAAAATTATGAGTTATGACATTGACAATGTTTTGTCTTTTCTAGGATAAATAGAAGATAATTTCATTAATATAAAAGGAAGATGATCAATTTATATGATGTAAAATTAATTGGTTTTATATATTTTATAATTTCATATATAATTAATATTTTAATAATTAATAATTGAATATAGTGATATAATCACATTTGTTGTTAGTTAGATATTTCTATCATACTATTAGATAATATTAATTTTTTTATATATTTAATAATTAAATTTTTTTATCAATTAAATAATTAAATATTTTTAATTTACTCAAAATTTGATGTGCATGATCTGTATAAAAATTTATGAAATATAATTATTGAATTAATTAAATATAAATCATATAATAATTACAAACATATATAAAACTAAATGAATTTTAAATTAATATAAGTACAAATATATATATATATATATATCAGGATTTAGGAGGAAAGTCATGTTTCAATATACAAAGAAAGCAAATGTGGTGGAGGGCAAGTCACCACTTTGTATTAAATATTTATGTGTGTGTCTATATATATATATATATATAAACCGTACAATCGATTTTAATTTCTATATATGTTAATTCTAAATTACTTAAAAAATTTTTATGTCTTATTGAATATTTATATATGATCGATATAACATGAAAAACTTCGCAAAATTTATCAAATTTTAATATTAAAGATTTGGTCAACATAAACATCTTCGTACAAAATTGGAATGCAAATTACACTGAATATATTTTAATTAGCTATTTTTAAATTAACTTATGAGTCGGGCTTAATATTAGATTGGGTTTTGAATAAAAATTTTCAAGTTTATGTTTGATTCAGTTTGTGCATATATTTTAATATCAAATAATTAGTTTTATATTTAATTTTATTCAAGATTTATGTAAATATATAAAAAAATTAAAATTTTAATTATGAATTTAAATAAAATGGAAACAAGTGAGCTTTGATTAGAGGTATCAAACTTTGGACAAAAATATTTGAAGTGTCAACCATGCTTAATCTAATCTAATTCAACCCGTAAATACTTTTAGTTTTAATTAACTCTGCATGGATAAAAGTTGCTGAGGAGAATGATCTTGTTAGATGTAAATAATTACAAATTTGTTGGAAGTAGTAGGTCTTATTAGTCGAGTTTCGATTGACAGTTAGAAACCAATCTGAAGATTGAATTATTAGGGCTACCGAGTCTATTATTATAATGTTTTTTCCTTAAATATTAAAAATATTTATATTAATATTTGAAATATTTTCTACAACTAAATAATATTTTTATTAATATTATAATATTCTTGAATTAGATTGAAAATTGACATTTAATTTTTATATCAAATCATGTGGTTCACATATGCCTCTAATTGCACATTTTATTTTATAAGAAAATTATACCTCTATTCCTAAAAGACTAACAAAATTAAGTTATCACATTTCATTTATCCAGTGTCATTTACCATTTGAAAAAGTTACATCATCATTTAATTAAGAGACTATAGACTTGAGATGAACATCTTTCTAACTCAATCAATATTTCTCCCAAAATAACATTGAATTAAATAAGAAAAATTTGTTAATTTAAAAAAAATGAACAAATTTTCCTTTTAAAAATTATATGGTCTTCTTTATAAGTTTGGAATATTAATTGAGTTAGTCAATGATGAGATAATTGATATCCATATATATATATATATATATATATATATATATATTTGAACTGGAATTGGTATCCATAATTTGGTCATACAAGCAAAATGGAAAAGCACGGGAAGCTTAGTTTTGACTTGTATTGAATAGTCAATGATAGTGAATTATCATTGCAATGGAAGGATGCCGAGTGGCGATGACGGTGGCGGTGTCGGTTGCGTTCAAATATTATTTAATCGCAGCTCAACAGATCATATCAAATCATAGGCTCTCATAGTAGTGCTACGTCATGGAATTGTCGTTGCCTCATTTTCAAGTAACTTCCTCGTTCAGTTTCTTGTGTTCTTACTTCTATTTGGATCTTATATTATATATAATAATACATAGTTAAGTTTTTTTTAATCACTCGTACAATAATTAATGCTTTAACATTCTCTCCTTTATATTGCTATATATATATATATTGGCTGGTGATTGAGTATTCACATCCTTTTTATAAAATAATCTTCACATTTTTTAATGTGTTATTAATTATTTCATTTAATTAAAATCCACTTCATCTCTAATAATTTTTGTTATAGAATCTGGTCTTATAATCATTGATATTAAAGAATGCTTTTTGTATATTTTATTTTATTTTTTATATATAAGAGATTGAAGTTTAAGAAAATTAAGAAAAAAATAAGAAAGTTTATAAATTTTAAAATTAAATTTCAATTTTGCAAAAAAATTATCTTAAAAAAAAAAGTGAATTAGTTATTTGAATTAAACTCGATTTCAATGTTTGTATACATTATGTAAATTAATTAATTAATTTTAAATTATTACGAAATAAGTATAATTTGGAAGTATTAATGATGATGAAGCTTAGTTTTTTCATTCAAGCTAAGTGTGCTCACACTGGCAATTAGGAGGAGTTGAATAACTTAGGATTGTTGCATCCTTTACCAATTGTATAGTACTCCAACTCCATTAGGGTCATCATTATTTTATACTAAAGCTTGCAGATTCCCCCCAACTAAAGTAGAGGGACAATTATTATTTATAAAAATATTATTAACTGAATTTGTTGGTAAATGAATAGAAGTTTAATTATTTCTTAATCATGTCAGTCACACATAAGAATAATAATTATTTTCGATCAATAAAAAAAATTGGATGATTATATTTATACTCGTCCAAACTAAGCTACATGATTGCTTCAGCTGGAATGCATTGCGACACTTTATCCTCACCCCCACCCCCCACAATTGTTTTATATTCTAATTTCTTTTGAATTAGATTATATTAATTGTGAAATTTAAATATTTCCAAAATGTAATTAGAAAGTGATCACATTTCCACTTTTTATGATATATATTTTTCAAATTTAAAATAAAAAATTATTTATAGGTTCAAATACTAAAAAAAAAAAGAGCTTATATATTTTTAAATTCCTGAATAAGACTCGAAGTTCTTGTTGCACTTAATTAAGTCGTTAAAATATTATTTTTATTCCCCCAAAAAATATGCATAAGTGATAAGATACGTTCATGTTTATAGGATTATAGTTTATAGGATTATAGTTCAACTCCATGTAAGTACATTTTTAGAGAGAGATAACCATTAATTTTTGTTTAATTAAATGAGTTTTGGTGCTTTCTAAGCAAAGAAAGGGCTTCATATTAAGGACTCATTTAAGTACAGTAAAAAGATAATAAAAGTAAATTTGAGAAAGTATAAGAGTTTTATTTTTTATAACCAAAAAAAAGTGTGTTTTAGTATTTTAGATAATGGATTTTATGTCACATTTTTAAATTTAAAAAATAAATATAAAATAAAAGGTATATGCATATATGTCTTAAGTGGAAAGTTAAAAAATGATGTCTAAGAAATTAAAAAAATTGAATCTTTATTTAATAATTTAAATAAACATTTATTCAAACAAAATAATTTAAAATATTTAATTAAATAATTAAATCTTAAATTTCAAAATAAATCTATTTTATCAATATCAAAAAATTAAAAGGATCCATTTAGATGAGTTTATTTATAAGGTACCTAAATTTGTATCAACATTGCGTGCATTTTAATTATTATTTATTTAATTAGATAATAATTAACAAAAAAATTAAACCGTTGCATGTAAGTGAAATACGGTCATTATCAAAAAAATTGTATAAAGTAATTAAAATTTTGAAACTAAATGGTTTATCAAGTATAGATTAATGGTATTTATCAAAACCTTTATTTATGTCATGTAAAATTAAATAATATGTAAGAAATAATTTTATTCAATCAATTACTTAATTTTCAAAATTTTTAATATTGAAAAATTAATTTTATTCAAATTTATAAATTTTATCTTAATTTAAAGTATAACAAAAAGTATTTCAATACAGTCTCATCAAATATATATTAAATATAAATATGAACATATACATTTAAAATATATATTAAATCTAAATATAAATGTATAAATTTAAGTTTATTCAAAAATTAAGTTTATTCAAATTTATAAATTTTATCCTAATTTAAAGTATAACAAAAAGTATTTCAACACATTCTCATCAAATATATATTAAATATAAATATGAAAATATACATTTAAAATATATATTAAATCTAAATATATATATGTATAAATTTAAATAAATAAAACTAATATGTGCATCGCACGGATAGCAAACTAGTTTTTATATATATATTTAATATATATTTATAAGATTATGATGAAATTATGTTTATGAAAAGTTTTTTGTTTTTCGAGCTTTGATGTGTTATCAAATACATACAATACAATAAGGCGTTCTTAGATCTATGCGACTCAATATTAGATTTGATTTTAGTTGAGTTGACTTCAATTTTTTTTACTTTTTTTTTTTGGGATTCATGTCATAATTTTGACTCCATGGATTCACAAAAATTTAGGGGTATATCGAAGAAGTCTCACTAACTCTTTGATTACGAATAATAAAAAAAAAAATTTAATATTATAGAATTATATAAAATCAATCTACTTACAAGGATTAATTAAGAAAAATGGGTTCTGTTTATTTTATTCTTATCCCAAAAACAAAAAAAACAATTGAATTCATTGAAATGCGCTTTTGTTTTCAAGTTTATAATGTGGATGATCTCTTTGTGAGCAAACTTATGAGAATAATTTTAACCAAACAATTGGAAGTAACCCGTTCCAATCAACCAAGATTAAGAAAGGAGTAGGTAGCTTTGAAAAGTGGGTGGTTTTTAATTAGTAAGTGATTTTAAGGGTAAGTTGATTTTGTTTTATTTAAAAAAAATATTAAAATTGAAAGTTATTAAATTACTTTTTAATATATTTTTCTTTATCTATGTTTTGCTTTATTTTTTTTGATAATTTAGTGATTAAGTTGGTATCTGATTAATTCATAGCATAATTTAATTACTTCTTTTATATTATTATTATTTTTATTATTAAAAATAAGAAGTTGGTAATATGTTTTAGATAAACAATTTTTTGTTGTTTTTATTGTATTTATCAAACAAATTGACATTATATTTTGTCGAAGATAACTGTAGACTAGTGCTGTTCGTTCAGTCAAATTGGTTTATAACTGAACCAAATTACCATTAACTGATCTAACTGAACTCATTAGTCCTTTAACCATTAACCGAACCGAGCGGATACTTCCTAAGAGACTTGCCAACAGCGAAAACATAACAAAGAATTTCAGAGTCGGCCTTGGTTTAGAAAGTTCAGCAAAAAGGAAAAACACAACAAAACCGAAAAACCCTATAAAATAAACTAGAGATGTAGAGAGAGACGAGAGAGGAGTGAAAGGCTTGAGATCACAAAAGAGGATACTCGAGATTCCACTGTCGAAGAACTTGATAAAGACAAAAGACTAAGAGTGAGAGAAGACAGAGGATGAGAATAAGGGAAAGCAAGGATGAAAATGGGAGGCTCTAGGCTTGAAAGAATAGGCAAAAATGAAAAGAGGAGGCAAGGGTAGGTTAGGTGCCACTTTGAAAAAAATAAATGAGGTATTTATTTTAATATATTATTTAATTTAAAATTTATAACTTATTATTATTTTTGAGTCTTAAACTCATATAATATTTTTTAAATTTATAAGGTATTTTCCTCCAACTACTAAAAGAATAATTTTTTTAAAAAATAAATTGATAAATATTATAAAAAAATGAAATTAAAAAAATAATTACAAAAAAAGAAATAGTAAAATTTAAGAGGTATTTTTCAAATTTATAAGATTATTTTCGTCCAACTACTTAAGAAAGAATTTTAGAAAAAAATAGATTGATAATTATTATAAAAAATAAAATTAAAAAAATAATTTAAAAAAAAGTAAAATTTCAAAAAATAAATTGATAATTTTCAGAAAAAGAAATAGATTAATAATTATTATAGAAAAGTGAAATTAAAAAAAAATAATTTAAAAAAATAGTAAAATTTCAAAAAAAATAAATTGATAATTATCAAAAAAAGAGTAAAATTAGAAAAAATAATTCAAAACAAAATATAGTAATTATTAAAATTATTAATAAAGAGACTGTAATTATCATTTTACTCTTATTTTTATTTATTTATTATTATTT
>JBBYHL010031704.1:0-10342 GCA_038381835.1 Adansonia madagascariensis
AATATGCTGAGAAGACTGCTGTGATTGGCCAAATACCCTGCAATTTCTTTCCTTCCAAACATAGTAGATGAAAGCATACCATCCTAACCTTAAAATGATTGATAATAACAATCACATCGATCTATATCATAATTTTTATTTTATTCTTTTATATTTAAAAAGTTATATCTGATATTTATATTCAAATATACATTGAATAAAAATATCAAACATGAATATTTTAAAAAAAATAAGAGCTGAAGCAATATAAATGTAGATAGCTGCAAAAAGGGCATACTCGTCCGACAAAGGTTGAGAGATCTGCAACATATTCTGGACTTCAATTAGATGGAAGAGGAAAATCATTGTATAGTTTGTACTGATGTACCTTAATTCTTGCGTTCTTTTGCATTATTCTCCACGTGTCGCAGGTAAGGCTTAGAATTGAGACATCAAATAGGGTATTTTATTCATTTTATTTTTTTAACAGTAGCTTTGATGCCATTTTCTTCTGTAGCTTTTCTCTCTACATTCCGATGAAATCTGGTTTCTCTTTGTAAATAATATCTTGATTTTGAGTTCAAAATTTATCTTCAATTGGTTTATTACATTATAACTGTCTTTTGTATTAAAAAAATTAATATAAATTTTAGATTAAAATATCAATTTCTATAATATTTTCTTTATACTAGCTTATAACCTTTTTTTACAAAAAAAAAAATTAATATCATAATTTTTTTATTTATCCAATTTGCTTAATCACCAATTTAATATAATCTTTTGGATTTAAATAACCATATCAGAGTAAAGTATAACTCCGAACACCCGTCCTGGAAAGTCTATGTAATGATCAAAATTTAGTTAAGTTTAGTTTGCTTAAACTATGCTTATTGGAGTTTCTTGACAATTAAACTTGTTTAGAGGACCCAATTTCAATTGGCTTGGTACTTGGGATTTCTACAATAATCCGTATAGATTTTTGGTAAATTATACGTTTAGTCACTTAGTTTTAGATAATTTTTTATTTTTATTACTCAATTATAAAAAGTTACGATTTGGTCATCAAACATTGATGAAATTATTTTTTTTTGGTCATCCAGTTGTTAGAAACTAACATACTATTATGTCATCTATCGTTCATTACATAGCATTATCATATCATCTTACATGTCATAGGGATAACAGCACATGGCATTATAATTTTGAATGCACAAAAAATCAATTTAATTAATAAAAAAATAGCAAAAACTGAATTAAACTAATAAAAATATCATTTTTTGTTATTTTTGTTAAAATTACTTTTAAAATAATGAAATTTGAACTTGTAATCTTTTAATCATATGTTAAAAACTTTACCATTAGATTAAGTATATATTTTTATTAAATAATTATTATATTTTATATTTATTTAACATCAAAATCACATATTTAAAATTTAATTTTTAATTAAATAATTTAAATCAACCAACTTAACTAATTGATCGATTAATCTATTGACTTTAAAAGTACAAAAATAACCCGTATATTACATCAACTTAACTTTCAATCTAACTTTTTATGTATTTATAGACAAAGTCAATCAATCACCAAAGTAAATAATAACCCTACAGGCCTATCTAAACATGAAAAATTGAATGTCAGTTTTATCGTTTTTTACACGGTTGATAAGATTGAAATGACGAAAGCAAATCTTGTGTTCTTTAATGCAATTAAATCAAATGTGATGGAGAAATTTTTCGAGTTCTTCACTCCAAATCAAAGGTTAAAGTAAATACGTCTAAAAGATTTAAAGTGTTCATCTCATCAATAAATAAAGAATAATCTTAGACATTAATTTTAGAAAGATTTTTAGATGATTAAAATATAATTTAGTAATTTACTTAAACTACGTTTATTACAATTTCTTGACAATTAAACCTATTTAGAGCCCTGAACTTTAATTAGTTTGGTGCCTTCATCTTGAATTTTTTATAATAATTCGTATCAATTTTTTATAAATTATATATTTAATCACTTAATTTTAAAATTTTCTTTTTTATTTTTATCACCAAATTATAAAAAAATTACAATTACTAAACATTTATGAAATGAGTAATTTATCTTTTTTATATTTGATCTTATTTTATGAGTTCAATTTTGTGGTTAAAAAAATATTATTATATCTTAGGCATGTTTTACTCTTATTTCGTAATTAAATATAGCTTACAGCTACTCTGGGAATTTTATAAATGTATTCAGTTATAAATAATTTAAACTTTTAATTTTCAATCCTAATAAATAAAAAATCTTCAGCTTCACACTTTAAGCAACAGCTACTAGGTAGAAATTAAATAAGGCTACTTAGATCAAATTTATAACGTTCATCATTAAAAACGTTAGAATAAAATTAACTTTGAAAATAAAAATGGATAGACTAATAAAATTCAATGAAAAGATTACTAATATTTAAAAATTAACAAAAAATCAAGGATGAATAATTTTATCAATATATATTTAACAGTAAAAACTTAATGACGATTTTTAATAAAATTAAGTGATTAAAAAAATTTTCAAATTTTAAAAAAATTTTGTATACTTATTCTGCACGGTCTTTTATTCTGTTCGTTCAAATATTTTATTTTAAATTTATTAAACAAAGCAGTTGGAGGAAAATCTGATTAAATATTCCTTTGGAAAGGGTTTTAGCATTCACGGATTAGTCTTTCCAAATCAATTGCTCAGTCAACAAATAAAGTAAATTATAACCCCAAAGAACTGTCTTAAAAAAATGAAGTTCATGTCTCATCAAAAAGGAAAGTAAAGTATAATCCCAAACATATTTTTGTAAAGATTAAAAATGTTTGTATAGATTAATAATTTAATTAAGTTTAGTTTGCTTAAATTATGGTTGTTGGAGTTCGTTGACAATTAAACTTGTTTAGAGGTCTTGAATTTCAATTGGCTTGGTGCCTACATCATGGATTTTCTATAATAATCAGTATTGATTTTTATTTTTTATTTTTATTTTTTGCCAAGGCAAGAAATTTTATTGATTTTTAACCTTATTCATAGGCTTCATGAATTAGATCAAAGACCATATGCAGTTGAGATCTAATATGAAAATCCAATACCAATTACTGATTTAAGGAAACAGAGAAATAGAGTAGTAATAATTGTCCCATGGATTTCATCAAAATTCAGAATAGCAAGATGTCACTCTAAAATGCTTCAATTCTGTCCATTAATCAGAAACCTTCAAACACTTTTAAAAAAGCAATATTCTTGTCCAACATTTTCTAAACTATATCTCACTTCAACGGAAGGCATAACCAGAAGATACAAAGATATTAGAATAAAAACATCACTCTTCATTAGATTTGTTCAAGATTTGGATCTGAATTTGATTTTTTGTGATCGAAACTGACCTTAATTAGATCACTATTTATTAAATAAAAATAATTTTTATTTAAATTTAATTATAAAATATATTAATATAAATGTAACAATAATTTTTAATATATTAATATTTTATTTAAATTTAATCTCATAAAACTTAATAACCAAATTGCCACGACAAAAAAATAATTAAAAAATTTGCCTAAAGTTGAGTGACTAAATGAGTAATTTGTTTTTTATATTTTTCTTTATTTTATTTGTGCAATTTTGTTGTTAGAAAAGAATTTTATTTCTTAGACCTTTTTTACTCTTATTTCCTAATTAAATATAGCTTATAGCTGCTATGAACAATTTAAAACTTTACTTTTTAATAATAAATAAAAAGACTTCAAAATCAAGCAACATTCCACTTGGTAGAAATTAAATGAGGCTACGTTAGCTAAAGAACATTAACCAAGTCATGCACATGTTACGTACTTTCTTAAAGTTAATAATACACTGTTTCACTATTCTCTTCATCCCTTGGAAAGGTTTCCAAGCCAATTGTGGAAAACTCAGTAAATAGTCAAAGTATAATCCAAAGACACTTCTTGAAAAAATTAAACTGTTCGTCTCGTCAATAAACGAAGTATAAACCCAAACACCCATCTTAGAAAAATAAATTAAAACTATTTGTAACGAGAAAGATTTAATTAGGTTTAGTTTGCTTAAACTATGCTTGTTGGAGTTTCTTCACATTTAAACTTGTTTAGAGGCCCTGAATTTCAACTGGCTTGATGCCTTCATCTTAGAAGTTCTACTATAATCTCTATCCATTTTTGATAAATTACATGTTTAATCACTTAATTTTAGATTGTTTTTATCACCAAATTATGGAAAGTTACAATTTGGTTAACAAATTATTATGAAATTGGTTCTTTTTTGTCATCTAATCGTTGGAAACTAGCCACCTATTATCACATTATCCATCAGTTACCACATGACATTATTGTATCATTTGACATATTGATAAACCCTATTCACTTATTGCCTAAACTTATTTAATTTGATAAACAAATATTAAGAAAAAAACAAAAATCAAATCTATTTATAGCAGTTAGCCAAACTCCTATTCATTTATTGTCTAAACTTATTTAAATTGAGAACATGTTTTAGCATTGAAGGGTTAGAATTTCCAAACAAATTGTGGAAAAATCACTCAATAAATAAAGTATAACCCCAAAGACCCGTCGGTCTTGTTAAAATTAAAGTGTTTGTCTCATCAAAGATGACTAATTGTTGACAAGTCAGTTAACAACCAATTGCTTATGGTATGGGTGGAGACTTGACAATTCGTTTAGTAATATCGTATTTATACTTCTTATTGTGTTATAATTATATTTAAAGTATTTTATATTTTTGTAATTTTTGATTTATTAATAATTTATATTATTTATATTTTAAAATATCGTGTATTCATATTATGTTATATTTTATATCATATTTTCTTTATCGTATTCGTATCATGCAAACATGTCATCGATCTATACTTAATTAACTGGTGATAATCCCTCTAGCTCTGGTCACTTTCATCTGGTGACTTAGCCCCCAGTCTTCACGTCTTCATAATTGACTTCGTGATCCATCATAATTTGCTTAGTAACTATATATGTAGAAAAAGGATGTGTGAGACAGATAATTTTAAAAACTGAAATATATGTCAAGTTGTTTTCTTCTGGAAAGTTACAGCAAATCAGGAATATGATTTACGTTGATAGCCTAAATCCCCCTAGAAATGGGCTAAGGAATTTAGCCAATTAAGTCAAATTCTCAATTGAAAGTAGCAAACTCCAAACATCGGGTGGCTATTCCATTAAAGAAGAGAGAGAGAGAGAGAGAGAGAGAGAGAGAGAACCTTTTGATTGTGTATAGAATTATGAAATAAGCATATCTAAGTTTTCAAACTAACATTAATTTCATAAACTTTCATAACCCAATTGCAGTGTCAAACACATAAAAAATAAAAAATCGCCCAAAGTTGAGTGATTAAATGAGTAATTTATACTTTTTTTATATATATTTGATCTTATTTTATTTGTACAAATTTGTGATTACAAAAAATATTTTATTTCTTAGGCATGTTTTAATCTTATTTCGTAATTAGATACAGCTTATAGCCACTCTATAATTCTATGCATATATTGAGTTATGAATCATTTAAAACTTTAATTTTTAATAATAAATAAATAATAAGATTTCAGTATCATATTTTAAGCAACATTCCACTCGGTAGAAATTAAATAAGGCTAGTTTATAACTTTAACCAAGTTATGCACATGCTACTTTCTTTTGAAAATTATAGATAAATAAAAAGATATAAGAAAATGCTTGCAAATTCGTTTAAGTGGGAACATATAAAAATTTGTTCAAAGAAAAAATTAAAAAAAATAAAATAAAGCACTTTGGGAGAAACTCTGATTAAATATTCCCTTTAGAAGAGTTTTATCATTGAAGGGTTAGCCTTTCCAAACCAATGGCAGAAAGAGTCAGTAAATAATCAAGGTTAAGTATAAGCCAAAAAGAGGTATTGGAAAAATTAAAGTGTTCGTCTCATCAATAACTAAATAAAGTATAACCCCAAATACTCATCTTGAAAAGATTAAGTAAAGTTTCTATAATGATTAAAATTTAATCTAGTTTTCGTCAACAATGCTCGTTGGAGTTTTTCTTTTTCCTTTTTTTTTACAAGGTCTTGAAATCAGTTTGGCTTGTGCCATCAATTCCATTAATTTGTGTGGATTTTGATAAATTATATTTTAGTCGCTTAATTTTAGATATGTTTATTATCTAATTATGAAAAGTTATGATTTGGTCACTAAGCATTAATGAAATTGTTTTTTGGTCATCTAATTGTTAGAAACTAACATGCTTTCACATCATCTATCATTCACCACATGACATTATCATATCATCTCACATGTCACATGAATAACAACGTGTAGCATTATAAATTTTGAATAGATAAAAAATCTGTGTAATTCGTAAAAAATTAGAGAAAATTAAATTAAACTGGCAAAAAATCAATTTTTGTTTTTTTATTAAAATTATTTTTAAAATAATGAGATTTAAATATTTAATCTCTTAGTCATTTGTTAAAAACCTATACCATTAAATCAAATACATATTTTTATTAAATAATTAATATATTTAATGCTTATTTAATGTCAAAATCATATATTCATGTTTGTTTATTTTTCAATCAAATAATTTGATTCAATTAATCTAATCAGTTAATCAATTGAATCGGTTAAACTAATGGCTGATAAAACACATTAATAACTCAAAGATCATACCAATTCAACTTCCAATTCACTTTTTATTTATAGATAAAATCAATCAATAACCAAAGGAAATTATAACCCCAAAGATCCTCCTAAATATGGAAAAATTTAATGCAAGTTTTATCGTTTTTGAATATCGTTTTGGGGTCTTTAATGCAATTAAATTAATTGTGATTGAGAAAATTTCTGAATTCTTCACTCCAAATCACCCACAAAACCATTAACTGGAAAATAGAAAGTCACGTGCTCTTCAATGCAATTAATTGTGATTGACAAATGTCAAGTTTTTTCATTAAAAAAAAAAAATTGATTGAAGATTGACGAGAAAATTCTATCCTTTCGCAAGTAATTCCTTGATGATTGAGAAATAAAAGGCTGCGGAGGATTCTTTCCATCGGGTGAGGATTCCTTAATAAAATGAGATGTTATAAGGAGGTGGCGGAGAGAAAGAATGCAGCAGACGTTAAATAAGCAAAAAAAATTATTTTTAGGTTAAAATATTGGTTTGACAACTTAAACGAAGAGTTGAGAAAATTATGATATTGTGACTTAGAAACCAGTGTTATCGGTATCGTGTCGGTATCAGTCGATATGTATCGGTTTCGACATATAATAATATCGGTGATAGTTGATTTCATTTCGGCCTTGGTTTCGGTTTGTACTGGCTATACCAGTAGGTACCGGCTATACCAGTAGGTACCGACCTGTTTCGGTGGTATCGACCGAAAATAACTATACCGGTCAGTATATAATATAGCTTGTAAAAAAAGTTAAACCAGCATTGATCAAAAATCTGATGAATATTATACATAATTACTTATAAATTTGATGAATATTAGACATAATTATTCATAAATTAATTATCATTAAAAAATTTCAGCTTTACTACTTAATTGATATTGATTTTCTTATATTTGATAAAATTTTTTTTAGAACATTATATATAATTGATGAATATTTAATATATAAAATTTATTTAATCTAATTCATTTCATATTTGAAAATATTTTTCATATATATAAATTAAAAATATCTAAGCTCCGATAAACCTGAAACGGTACACCGAAACACACTGGTACCGATATGTACCTGTACCAAAATAAAAAAGGTATGCCTACCGGTACGATACTAACTACCTTGTTAGAAACTATTTTTAAATAAAATAACTTTATTATTCTCGTATATCTAAATTTTTATTATTTTAAACATATATATTTTTTATATATATTTTAATTCGTAAGGGTAGTTTTTCAAAACAATACTAAACATTTGAAAATTCTTAGAACTTTTTTTTTTCACCATACTTTTTTAAACACAATTTTAAATTAAAACTTTTTTCAATAAGAATACTAATATTTGTTTTGATCGCTTAGTCATATGAAACTAATATATCATTTGAAAAATTCTTAAAAAATATTTTTTTACCATATTTTTTAAACACAATTTTTAATTAAAACCTTTTTCAATAATAATGATGATATTTATTTTGATCACTTAATTATATGAAACTAATATATAAGGCGTTAGTTTTTTATCACTCACCCCTTGGAAACTATCACTATGCTGATGTGACAATATTAACCGCCATGTGAACACTAAGTAAATTTAAATAAACAAATAAATAAAAAAGTAAAAAAATAAATAAGAATTAATAAAATTAATAAATATATTATAAATAAATGAATTTATGTTAAAATATAACTTAATATTTTTAATATATATTTGAAAACAATCTTTGAACGATTTATAAATAACATTTAAATGATTTTGTAAAAAACCATAAATGAGTTTGTAAGTGAATATAAATAAATTGAACATACTTTTTTAAAATTAAATTCATTTGATAAATGAACCTTAAAATTTGTTCAACTTATTTAGTTTGGTAAACAAATATAAAGAAATAAAAATAAAATCTATTAAGGATTTGCTATTTTTATGCATTTTTTTACTAAATTCAAGAAAAATTAATCCATGAATTATATCTTTTTTTCTTTTAATATCACATTAACTAGGGCTATAAACGAACTAAGCGTGAAAGAACAAACTTTTATTTGTGCTTATTCATTTATTTGTGAGCTTATTTGTGTTCAATTCATGTTCGTTAAAGATTTTAAAGTTGTGTTCGAGCTCTGTCTGTTTAAAATCAAAAGTGTTTATATTTGTTTGTTTTAATTACGTGAATTTGTTTATAATCAGTGAATGAACATGTTAAAAAATATATAATCAAATATATTTGAGAACGATAAAAAAATTTGTTCATAAACAATAACCAAGCAATCTAAGTAAATTTAAATCGACAATCAAACAACTCAAGTTTAAGTAATTATTAACATTAATATAAAACAATAAAATAAAAATATTATTAAATTTAAGTTATTGTTAAATATAAAATAATTGTGGAATTTCCAAACCAATTTTGGAAAAGTCAGTCAATAAATAATGCAAAGTATAACCCCAAAGACCCGTCGGTCTTGTTGCAGAAAGTCAGTCAATAGCCTTTGATAAAGTGAAATGACAAAAGAAAATCGCTTAGTCTTTCATGAAATTAAATTAAGGTTAATAGATAAATTTATCACTATACTATAGATGAATATTAAAATTTATTATTACATTTTATTTTAATTGATATTTATCATTGTAATTTTGAGAATATTACAAATTTGCCACTATATTATTATTTGATTAAATTTTACTACTAAGACTTGATTTCGAAAGATATGAAGTAAAATTAATTTATAAAAATTAAAAATATTAACATAGAATTTTTATTTTATAAAAAGCTAATACTTTTTTTTATCATCTTTATTAATTAATTTATTAAACCTTGATTATTAAAATAAAATATTTGAAGGAAAATTTTTTGAATTAAATTTTATCTTAAAATTATATAAAATCAAAGTTAAGTAATAAAATTCAATTAAAAATAAAAATTTGATGGTGAAATTCAATTAAACAAGAGTAGAATGACAAAATTCAATATTTAATTAAGCTATAGTGACAAATTTATACTTAATCCAAAAGTATAATAGCAAATATCAATTAAAATAAAATATAATAGCAAATATCAAAACAAATGTCATGTGCAAAAGAAATGAGAAAAGGGAAACTTTTTTTACTTGTGTTTGGTACATATAAATATGAATGTATATGAATAACATAAATTGAAAAGAAAGACAAAAGTTAGGATTTAAGAGTAAAATTATAAATAAAATGGTTAACCCAAATTAAAATATATATATATATAAGCAGTGGAAATTTTAAATCTAAAAAAAGATTAAAATCTAAAATCGAATTAAACGAATATATTTCTGACACTTTTGAAAGCATATATTAAATAATTTTATCAATATATATATTTAATAATAAAAACTCAAGTAGCACTTTTAATAAAATTAACCGATTAAAAATTTTCTAAATTTTTAAAAAATTTTGTATACTTATTTTGCACGATCTTTTATTCTGTAGTTTAAATATTTTATTTTTAAATTTATTAAACAAAGTAGTTGGGGAGAAAATCCGATTAAATATTCTCTTGGAAAGAGTTTTAGCATTAACAGATTAGTCTTTCCAAATCATTTGCTGAAAAGTCAGTCAACAAATAAAGTAAATTATAACCCCAAAGGCCCGTCTTGAAAAAAAATTGAAGTTTATGTCCCATCAGCAAGGAA
>JBBYHL010031715.1:0-10341 GCA_038381835.1 Adansonia madagascariensis
ATTTAAAACGGATAAATAAGTAAAATGCAATATTAGGTATAACATAAATAATCTTTAAAACAGAATTAAGGTATTTTGTTATCTAAAAAAAATTACATAATTTGTGTCTAATCATTCAAATTTTTTAATTTTCTTTTGTTTTATTTTCCGAAAGCTAAATAGAAAATAAGGTAATAAAAAATAACCAAATTAAACTTATAGAACATGTAAATAAAATGAAAAAGAAACCGTAGAATTTTATTTAAATATCAAACCATTCATTCGGGGTCTTTATAAATAGAGCTAATTCACCCAAGCTTGCACATTTGGTCTTACTAGATAATATAATTATATTGATAAATGATATTTGTACTTCATTTTTGTTTTCAAATATGTTTAAAAATATTATGAGCCAAAAAAATTATGTTTAAAAATATTAATATCAAAATATATTTTTAATATTTTAGTAATAAACATAACATAAATTTATTGCTTAGGTGCCCATAGATTGGGCCTTGTTTGGGTTTGGCTAGCCATTTTGTAAACACTGTTCATACCCACGCAACTTTTATCTAATTTTGCAAAATTTTCCAAAAACCTTCTATATTATTAGTAAATGATAATAACTATTGTTTTAAAAGAAATAAAACATGGCAATCTCATTGAACCTTTAATATATTTTTTTAGTTTTAAAACTTAGGTAATTTTACATTTTTTTTAATATTTATATTATAATATTTTTATATTTATTTTTTATATTACATTATATTATATTATATAAAGAAATAACCTCTTTATTTCTTTCTTCCTTTTCCTTTTCCGAACAATACCTTAGGCAAAAATTTCCAGCAGCCCTATTCGAATAATCCATCTTTATTTCTTTTTCTTTTTTCATTTCCATTCCTTTTTCCTTTTTATTTTTTTTCAATATTTTTATTGATTTTATGGGATGTTCGAATATCCCTTCCCGAAAGGCAAATGGGATATTCGAATATCCCATATATATATATATATATATATATATATAGATATGTATTTTTTCTTTCTAGGCTTTTTTGGGCCCAGTTTATTGCCCAAATTAATTGGGCCCAAAATCTCAAAAATTGATCTAAAATAGCATTTTAAGAATCCAATCCACTGTCGAAGGCCAACGAAAAATTTATTATTTTTCTTTAGATTTTCAACACGTGACCTCAACATTCATTTAAGTTTAGAAAAAATAATTTATATATTTTTTTATAATTAAATTTAGATAAAAATAATTTTTATTAATTAAACAATAATTTAAATAGTGTCTTTCGCTCCTAAAAAATCATGTTCGAAGCCCGGTGACTAATAACAATGACCTTGGAACCTTTCCATATAGATCATAAACTCTTCGAGCGAACAATTGAACTATTAAAAGTTAAAATTTTTTCTTAAGAACTTAAATTTCGAGTTTTAGATAAAAACTTTGAATGAGCTAGTTTATATATTGTAAAATTTAATAAATCAATGTTTTAAACAATAGAAGTCAAAATTAAAAAGTTCATGGCCATGTGGTTCGTTGGTAAAGTGCTGAATTTTTAATCTTTTTAAAATAAAATATTTAAGAGGATATATATTTTTTAATGTAATTGTTAAATCATCTAAAATCAAATTTGCATGGCAAAGTTCAATAAAAAAAATCAAAGTTAGTGTTAAAATTTAATCAAATAAAAATATAATAATAAATTTACCTTAATATCAAAAATACAAATATAGTAACGGATTCCAGTATCTACCTATAATATGGCAGCAAATTTATATTTAACCATTATTATTTTATAGACAAGACTTGTTTTGTAGACGGTGAGATATGCATGTCACCTTATTTATTTACTCTTTTAACCCTTATTAACTATAACTAGCAAAATGGCTAGCGTTAGGCGACGGGCAATTTTGAATTTTTGAGTAACATCTATAAAATTTCAATGGCTGAACTTAAATACATCTTAAATTTCAATCACTAAACCTAAATACATTTAAAACCTATCATAATGAGATCATAATGCTTATACGCATGTATCATAATGACCACACATGTTTTTTAGAGAGAAAACATGTATGACCTTGCAAACAAAACTATTCCATGATATCAACGAATCATTTTAAGTAATATATAAATGAATGCCTGAATATTTCCAGGTACTTGCTTGGATACATGTTCCAACTAAGCAAAAAGAAGCATAGACTATATATATATATATATATATATAACCAACGAACCAAGTCAACTGTCCCATGATATCATTGTTCCATAACAATTCCTACACCATATACAAAAAGAGCATGAGGTCACAAAAAAAAAAAAATTACATCATGGGGGGTCAACAAAAACAGTTTTGGCATAAGTCAGAATCGGCACTTGTTCAGCGGTTGCAGATAATTTGAACATTAAACGTTCTTGCTCAGTTAATTCGAAAACACACTAGTCCATAATTTGTAGCTGATTATCTTGAGCGAATTTCCGCTACCCTCTAGAAAGAGCTTCGTTGTGGTCATTACATTTGTAATTGACTTGCCATTCTTTAACCTCGGGTAAACCGAAAGAGCTAATGATACTGATTGGGGCATTGAACCTCTTCAACATCTAGGTTGATAATTTCGGGTTCAGTTTGACTGTTGTGGGTTAGCTCCGACTGTTTGCCTCGGTGTTTTTGCTTTTTCAAGGTTTATATGATACCGGTAATTATATATAAACAGCGACAATGTAATGGTTAAATAACAGAAATGTTGCATGTAAATAATGAAAAAATCTTCCAAATTCTTGCTAATAGCTCCTTGGCAGTCGTGACTGTTGCACAGCCTCCAAAAACAAAAGCCTCAAATGTTTTGTATAGCTCATAGTCGAAGATGATGAAATATGCATAACAAATGTTATGCATCTCCAACAATCTCTTCCAACCATCACCAAAGCACAATCTACTTTCTATTTTTTCAAATAACCTTCATATGGTGTGGCGATCCCAATGGTGCTTTGACTTCAACCATAGCCAGACCTTTTTAAATATTTCATAAACTTGCTGGCAAAGCATAGTGGTATTTCCTGGAAAGTAATAATTACGCATCGTATTTGGATTATGCATCAAAACTATGAGCAACTTTTATGGATAGTGGATGACAATTATTGAAAAAAAAAAAAAAAGAATAGTATTTTTCATATATTTTTATTTACACAACAATCTGTAACAAATAAATATATAACAATAAAATTCATGACATAAACAGCATATGTAGAAGTTGGACTACAAAGGAATTACCAAAAGCAACTTGACAACTATATTTTCACATTTATTAAAATAATAACATTGTTTAATATATAAGATAATTTTTTATAATATTTTGAGGTCCAAAAAATATATAAATTAATGATCTAAAAAATTTTAAAATAAGTAAAAGTTAATATGATACTATAAGAAAATTTTAATTGAATACTTTACCAAAATCGGATCTATAGGATTTGATATTTAACTTAGTCCATAGAGAGATCTATCGTAAGACAAGCGTAAATCTTTCTAACAAATGTATAATAAAAAGATGAAATGATAATAAGCGAATGGGTAAAAAAATGTATTACCTTTGCAACCAATTCCTTGTTTTGAAGAACTAAAGTCACATGAGGGCAACTTTTAAGCGTGAAAGGATGTGAATTCTGGTAAAGTCCAGTCTCATATTTATTGGATTTTAAAAATCAACATAGTATTAAGAAAAAACCAACGAAAGATGTAAACATAAAAGTAGCTAAACTTCCCTGCATATCTTTAGGGAGAGACTTATATGTAATAAACATTAAAATTTTTTTCGAAGATTTAAACATCTATATGTTTAGAGGTTACCTCGATCAAATGTTGATATTTGAAACAAAAACCAACCAAAAAGATCCTTAAGGTGTCGGCTGTAGCTTCCTCAAAAGGATGTCCAAAATCACAAGCAACACATATGTCTTGTGTCTAACAATTACGTACACAGATATTTGTTGAAACCTTCTTGAGACCTAATGATTCTTTAGTGCTAGCAAAAAGGCTTGTTAAGCCTCAATCAAAAGATATATATATATATATATATATATCTTTGATCAAACAAAAACTAAGAAGATATCAACGAGGTGGTGCAACATCTTAAGATCCCTAGGGAAATTGGCGCTAGTAGGGGGCAGTAATCAAGAAAAACCTTGACAAAATATTTTGTAACCTTTTAAAAATATTTCTCTAAAAAATTAGGTCAAAAGTAATCTGTAATTTTTTTAACCCATCATATATTTATGTATTTGCTTGATCTAATTCTTAGTTGGCTTTAGGATGGAAGAGTTTTGACTTAATTAAAACTTCCAAAACAAGTGAAAATCTTTCATCATCCTTGTTTTAAGCAAATTAATTTTGTTAGCCTCTTCCACTAGCCTTGCCGAAATTCCCTCTCCAATTGGGCCATGGAATTTAGTCCAAGACACTTAAATCGTTATACCAATATGTATCTTATGGAAATAAAAATTATAGTTATCAATATATATAATTTAAAATAAAATCATCTATTTTTAGTTCTTAATTTGATATTATTTTAATGTCATTTTAGTAATATGATAAGCCATAAAGGATAATTTCGTCAGTTCAAAAAATTCTCCTTATTTACGTTTATATATATATATATATATATATATTATAGATATATATTTTATTTATATTATATATAAAATAAATGGGTCGGTTTATTTTAGTATCAATTTTGAAAATTGACAACTGACCAACTAACCAAAATAAACCAATTTTCAAAACCAATTAATTTCTAAACCAAATAAATCAAATTGAATTAACCAAATTTCATTGGTTCCATGGATCAATTTCAATTCAACCTAATTAATATTCACCCCTAATTAGAATTATAAACAAGAAAGGCAAATGATAGAAGGACTTCTAGAAAAAAAATATATGTTTTTAGGCGTGTGATAACAATATTAATTATAGGATGAGATCCTGGCTACACGACTGTTGTTGTAAATTGATTTATTATTCTAATTAAGTAATTAAAGCTATCTGATCTGATTTAAAAAAAAAAAGAATAGAAGGAAAAATATAATATGATTTAATATTATGTGTTTTTAATATTAATATAATAAATTTATGTTAATTATAAAAATAAATATCTAAAAAAATATTTATTTATAAATTAAATAATACAAATGCATTTAGAAATTTTAATTTTTAAAATATAAAAAAATATATTACAATTTAGTATTATGTATATTTAAAATTAATATATAATGTATGTTAATTATAAAATTAAATATGTAAGAAGTAATTATTTTCATTAATTTTTTTAATTATTATTTATTAAATTCATTAGATAATTATAGAAATGAAATTATATAAACAAAATAATTGCATTTTTATTTCCTTTTTTGCTTTAAAAAATCAAGCAAATAGCAAGAAAAAAATTGAAGGCCTAAATTGGATGAGATTTATCATGTTAATATAATAATTTTATGTTAGTTATGAAAATTAAATATGCAAGAATCATTTATTTCATTAATTTTTAACTATTATTTATTAAATTGATTAAATAATAAAAATATGTATAATAATTAAACAAATAAAACAATTATTTCTTTTTTTAATTTTTTTAAATAAGAAAAATAGTAAAAAAAACATAAATATATGATGGGAAGTGAAAGGTTTGTATGAAATAGTATGCCATGTGAGCATATGCCTTCCATTTAAATTATAACACATAATTAGATTTTTTTTTTTAATAGAAAAAATCAGTTATTTATTATAAGAATTATTAATGAATTACTAAAATAAATATCTATCATTTAATTATTAACTATAGTATGTAAAAAATGGTTAATTTTTTTTAAAAATTTAATTATGTATCATAATTTCAATAAAAAGGATATATACCAACGTGGTGTAACTATTTTATACTAGAAATACAGCTAAACGATATGAAAGCTGATCAACGTCAAGTCATGAAACTTTGCGGCAGACCGAGTACTCATGAACATCACAGTAGGAAAGAAACTAGTGACCGAAAATTTGTGCTCCGCAGACGATGCAGTCGGCCATAATCGGCAAAATTTGTGTTTGGCCATAATTGCCAAAATTTGCGTCTCGAAGACGATGCAACTGACCACAATTAGCAAAAATTGGTGTTTCGAAGACGTTGCCGTTGGCAATAATTGGTAGCAATTGACTTCATAGTCCACCATCATTTTAGTGTTTTTATTCTTATTTTTATATATTTTATTATATTATAATTATATTTAAAATATTTTATATTTATAAAATTTTAATATAAAATTTAAAATATATATTTATATTATATTATATTTTTATTAATTTTATTTATGTTATATTTTTATAATCGTATTTAATATTATAAATAAAAATATAAGATGCAAAACACGGCTAAACGATAGAAAAAAACTGATCAGCAACAAGTCATGAATGTCGTAGCAGGACGGGCGCCCACGAAACATCACTGTAGGAAAAATAATGTCCTAAAATTTGTGTTCTCAAGACAATATAATCGGCAATAAAAACATCAATTGCTACCAATTATTGCCAATGGCAACAAGAGGATATTGCAGAAGCTTCATGTGCCAATGTTAGATTATCTTATCGAGGGGAACGTTTCTCCACCATGCTCATCCTAGCCTAGCCTAGGGGCAAAGTAATTCCCTTTTTCCATTCAATTAAATCAAATTAATTTATCTTTTTAAAAGCTTTATATATAGTTTCATACTTGGTTGATATGACTTTTGCAAATTAACACTATCAATTATTTTACGATATATATATATATATATATATATATATTACATGCTGCTTAATTTAGATTTAGTTGATGGTCTCCACTTTTCTTTATGCTTCCTTAGAAACTGCCCCTTTAAATTTAATTTCTATCCGCAACTTGGATAAAAATTCACTTATGACTTTGTTGTACCAATTTTTTTTTTTTTTATTCAAAGTTTGACTTTTACAGATTACGATTATTACAATATAATACAATTTATTTACTCTTAAATAAGGAATATCCATGGTTCATCCTTACGTAGTCATTAACTCATCTCCCGATTATAAATACCCCAACTGTTTTCAAATAAAGAGTGCAGGGAGAGAGAACAAATCAAAAAGAAAGAAAATCACAGTTGTAACTTTTTTTACTATAATTTTATAATTATCTAATCAAAACATAAAATTATATTATTATAAAATTTAATATTTAAAAATATAAATTTCTTATGATATATATTTTAAATTTTATATAATTTAAAATTATAATTAATTAAATGGAATACAATTAATAATAGTAAGCGACAAACTTCCCGCAAGCCAACCAACCTCTTCTTTCAATGTTTTTTTTTTTTGTCCAAATCTTTAACAATAAATTTTTGACATTTTTATCATCGCTAAAGGTGTCCACGCGGCCACCTTTTTTTTTGTCTCTTGCCTCTTTTTTTTTTTTTTTTTTTTCCCTTAGATTTGTTGCTTCGATTTTCTGGATTGATGATGTTAGGAGGCTTTAGCATGCATGGGAAAAGAAATGGTGTAGGTACGATGGTCTACAAAAACATCAATAAAAAAGAAATAAAATAACATACAATGTAATTTTAATGTGGTCCAATGTCTTTGGTTTACGGCCACAATTCTTAAAAGATAAAATTATTATTAATATAACTTATAACTTTTGCATGAAAATATCAATAAAAAAGAAAATAAAATAACACACAACACCATTTTAATGTGGTTCAATTTGTTTGGCTTATGTCCTCGATCCTAAAATGATAAAATCATCGTTAACACAATTTATAATTTTTGTACAGATATAACTATAAATCTTCCTCACAAATAGCTAATAATTTTTGTACGTGTAAAATTACAAACCTTCTTATAAACAAATTGTAAGTTTGCAGGGATAAAATTACAAACCTTCCAACAAACACATAGTAGCTTTTTCATGAAAAAAGCTACAAACCATCCCATGAGATCCTACAAGATTTACATCTCTCACATTTTTAATTCTAAAGGTCCACACCTATCTCCATATTTATAAGAACAATTACCTGATCACCGAGAATTGTTATTAAGATTTTTTTCTTATTAAGAATATTTACTCATTAAATAAACTTAATTACTAAGTAATCTACAACCAATAGAATCCTAGTAGAATTTAAATCGATTTTCAATTTGAATTTGGGCCGAATGCCTAACATTTTTAATGTTGAAAGTGTTGCTCAGTTTTGTCCAAGATCAGTTTTATTTGTCTACTTGTCTTTATATGAACAAAAAGAGAACCACATAAAGATATTATGGACTCATGGCATACCTCTATATGGTCCATTGACAGAATATTAAACTTCTAATTTTAATGATCAAGAGTTAAATTTTGACAGCTTTAATTATAAAATAAAAGGGTTAAATGCTTACTTGGCTTTTACACTTTTACCTGATTTTTAATTTGGTATCTAAAAAAAGAACTGTCAACTTAGTATTCATACTTTCATTTTGTTATGTTTATTGATCCATTAGACTAACATCATTAGCCAAAAGCTGACATTGTAGTCAACAACCAACGAGAGCTTGATATGTGGCAAAATATCACATCATCAGCATCACTTTATCATGAAAAAAATTTCAAAAAAATTTAAAATTAAAAATAGAAAAATTATCAAATTAAATTTTTTTTTGAAAATGTTTTCTTTTCGCTAATGTGGCACTGTTGAATGGCATTTTTGCCATGTTTTAATCTCCAATTTGTTATTTAACTGCCACATCAGCCTTTAACTAATAGTGTTAGTCTAGAGCACCAACATACATGACAAGTTAAAAGTTTAAATACTAAGTTGACAATTTGTTCTTTATGTATCAGACTGAAAATCGGACCAACATTTTAAAAAAATAATCTGGACTCTTGATGTAGGCTATTTTTGAAGTTTAAAAGTGTTGGATATCAATAGCCTAAAGAGTGCGAATAAATATGAAATATGTATACCAATATGTAGGTTTTTGTATGTACATAGTACATAAATATGTTGCATAATTAATATCCATGGTAAATGAGAAATTGGTCTTAAAGTGCTTACTCTTAGTACGTGGGGAATCGAAAAATACGAGAAATTGACGAAAGCTTAAAGGTGTGTAGCATGCTACTTTTTTTAAGATTTTATTCACCCCTACCATTAATTAGGTATGCAAAAAGGTTACCGATGTATAAACCTCGAAGATACAATGAAGCCCTATGATTAACAGCGTTTTGCATTGGCGACACCATTCTACTATGCACTAATCAGTGTGTGACAAAACTACCAAAATTTTATTTGTAGTTTTCTATATATTTTTCTATCTATGTCTTTTAAATGAGAGGGGTTCTATTTATAAATAAAGAAATACCTCTTCATATGGACATAACTTTTCCAAATATATATCTATTTGGATAGTCACATCACTTGTAAATAAGCAAGAGATATCACTCTTAATTAAATAATTAAGAAACATTACTTTAAAGACATGACCTTTCATTATTTTGAAAATGTTCTAACAATGCCCTACCATTTTCAAAATAAATCAAAGTTTGATAATTTTGAAAATCTATTGCATAAATAAAAGTGTCTTGTGATTGAACCTTCACTTAGTGAAAATATGTTAAAGTTAACCAAAATTGCATGGTATACTGTGCTTTGAACCAACTATTTCATTTGGTTAACCGAACATATCTCACACAAAGATTTCAACACTAGTCAATGCATAGCATTCTGGGACACTATTATTGCCATGTGTCTGTGTCCTCTTTTCATGAGTGCTGTTAGAGCCAAGCCCTTGTGCTCTTAAAAGCGGCCACACTTCACATTCACATAGGTAGATCCATCGAGAGTGTTTCCGTAACTATAACACTCTAACATATTTATGTTATGGGTCTATTAAGAGTATATTTACTCATCGTTCCTTTATCATTACGGGTACGTAGTACTTTACCTAGGATGATATATTATATAGTATTATAATGCCAGCAACCACATATAGATGATGTACTTTGTCTCATTGAACTCAAGACTTGGCGTTATCCCAAGCATTAGGTCGAGTTTCCATCATAGGTGACTTAATATTATGGGCTTATACCTCATCCCTAAACTGCCAACATGGCTATGTTAATTTTCATACCACATGGTGAACTTTTATAAATACTTGTATCTTAAAGGTTTATAAGACCAACACCCTTACCATTTATGAATATACCTTCTTTGGCTAAGGAATGCTCTTTAATAATATTTCACTTATCAAGGATATCCTTTTATACAATACAAATTCTTTGCTTTATAGTATTCATAGTGATCACTTTATCTATTTT
>JBBYHL010031788.1:0-10336 GCA_038381835.1 Adansonia madagascariensis
AGCTCTGATAGTCTCCTATCACTTTTGGAGATCGGGTGCCATGCTGGCCAACATCATACATACGGCCTACTTGAAATCTTCTTTAAAATTCTTATAGGCAGCTTAGACTTCCTCAGAAACACTAATAGGAGGCTCCTCGAGTATAACTATGCCTTTTTGCTTGTTTCAAAGCAATTTTGAGATTACAGAAGCATTTAATGAAATTTGGTCTAGTCAACTTGTAAGTATGCTATGTAGTGACAAGTTTATGGTCATTTTCACTTGTTTATATCTTATATGAACATAAATATGTTTGGTGTTAATTATGTAGAATGTGTAATGATTAAGTCAAGTATTAATACTATAATGATTATTCTTATTATTATGTTGAAATTATAGCCCTCAACTATAATATGAGAAGTTCAATGTTTGAATCTTCTTAATGAGCTAGGACATTTTTCCATCTCTACATGACTTTGAATAACTTAACAAACCTAGCAAAAACTAGTTGAGTAGGTAACTTAGCTTACCAATTGCATCTCTATGCAACTTTAAGATCAAGTAGGTGGCAACTCTTTGCCTAAATCCATCATATGCATTTTGCCTAGCCATTGCCTCTAAAGCCATGAAGTCAAGTTGTATGCATCTGGACAATATAGCCTTGGTTGAGTAAGACCTATATTTCATAACTCAAGCAGTTTTGGCGGCAAGGACCTTTAAATCACTTATGGTCGAAACATGGATATCTTATTATGAACAATGGAAGGTGACTGATTATGCTTAAGCATAGACTCAATATTTTATAAAGGATTTTTAGTTATTAATTAGGTCCCATTGATTCACAATTGATTGCATGATATTGTCATTCATCATACATATATATCGTGTATATATAAATAAATAAAATAAATCTAACATATGGAATCTACTAGGATGATTACAAACTTTAATCTAAACTAGTTTCCTTGAGCCATTAGGAAACTAAATATACCATACATACACTTTGTAAGTCTTGATAGTGATCTCCTTGATTTTCATTTGGGTGCCATCTTCTTTACATCTTGGAATTCATAAAATTCCCTAATTCTAACCTAATCCTCAATCTTTAACTATGTAATAGTTACATGAGTTTGAAAAAACCTAGAGTTACATTTGAGAAAAGTAAAGTAAAAAGATAATTTTACAACCCCAAAGAATAAAAAAATAAGGCAAGGTACGTAGACCTTATTAATAAACTAAATAACAAAACAAGGTAAAATTAACCATACACAACCTAGTCATGCTAGGGTCTAGTTCATAATCATCCATCATGCTTAATAATCTAATTATAAGCTACATTGATGTATCGCTAATCTCACATCACGATCACATGCACTCTATGCATAAATATAAATAAAACAATTTTAAAATATTTACCAAGGCATATGTAAGAATCAGCCATGAAAGTTAAAACATTTTAACCCTGTCCCTAACTTTTAACAAGCTTGCCTCAAAATAGATGTTACCTAACTTTTAGGTGATTTGTCTTTACTAAGAAAAATTCTTTTATTGCATGCTCATATTGTTTTTGAAATTTGACATTTTAAGAATTAAAATTATGGTTTCATTTTAATAAACAATTTATGAAAATCATTTTTCAGAATTTAATCCTTTTCTAAAATGCCTATTTTGGGAAACTATGTGGTCTCAAACCTTCCAATTTTGTAAAGCCACTCTTAACATTTAGGAACCTCATCCATTAGATAGAAAATATCTAATGCAACTAGAATTCATTCCTAAATTTTAGGGATCAGATTCCCAATTTTTAGATATTTCACTCCTACTTGAAAACTAGTTCTAATGAAAGTTGGATTTAACAATTAGTGTCCTAAGTATAGGCAATCTCTTTAGCCATGTGAATGGCCTTTGACTACCACCTTTGGAGGATGTTTAGGGACTGTTTTCAGGTTCCAAAAACATTCATTAGGTGCTGCCAAAGATTGATCCATAACAACCACCAAAATGGCAACAAATTGCCATTCCCAAGAGCAATTTCAAAGTTAACCAAGTGTGGCAATGTTTGCCACAAATTCTGACAATTAAATCAATCCGTAAACTGAATCATTCAGCTAAATTGCTATCCTTAACTACAGCAAATCCATGGAACATTTCCACAATGATTTCTAGGTGCATTAGGTGCATCAGTTCCTCCAAAGTTACTAGAAAATTCCAGCTTTGAGATTTTGTCACACTAAGTCTGATATTAGTTTTTTTAGTCAAAACAAGTATAACTGAATTAAAATTAATTTTTATACATAATATATAGCAAAACCATAATATAAAAATATATAAAAATTAATTTTTTACTGTAAAGAAAATATTAGAAAAATTAGGCCAGTGATAGCATGATAGGTAGGCTAAACAACAACAATTTTTGTGCATTCAATCCGAATCAATTTAAAATAATTTTTATCAATTGTAAACCATTTAATATTGATTATACACTTATTAATGCTATCCAAAATTAAGAATTTATTAAAAACTTATTTTACAATGGTTACATGTCCAAAACTTATAGATAAACACACATGACATTAAGATGTCTATCACCATGAATTATACGCTCTGATACCATATTAAGGATCCTAATCCCAGTAAAGTCTGCCTTCGTGCAGATATAGGATTCCAAAAATTCATAAAATAACATAAATAGGTAGACAAAATCAAATTCAATCATCTGTTAGAGGAATATCTAACTTTCAAATATCATAATATAAAGTTAGATTTGATCCAAAAGATCCTTATAAAGTGACGGCTAGGCTCCCTAACAAGATCTCTAAGGTCATGAGTAACACACACTTCTTGCATCTAACAATTATCACACAATTCATTGTAGGAGCTTTCAAAAGGTTCAGTGGTTCTTCAGTGCTAGCCAAAAGCCTATCGAGGCTTAACCAAAAGGTGACTACAAATAGCTTCTTCCTTCATACTATGCAAGAACATTTCTGGGTTGGTGTTTTCACTAAAAGAGAAGAAAGATAATGCAAGATAAGAGGTAAAAAGGTGGTGGTTTTTGGTGGTTTTCTTCCTTAGGGGTGGTAGCACTAGAAAGAGAATTAGAGAGAATTTTTTTCACTTTTCTGATCATTTCTAAAATGCCTATGCAAAGTGTCTAGGTTCATTCACCCTATCACACATGCTTAGCCAAATTCTCTCTTAATCTAGTCAAGAACATGTTTTTATCAATTTAAAATTACTTGCTTATGTGAAATAGTTTCACTTGAGTAATTTAATATGATTACAACACTTATCTATGGTGGACGAATCTTACACAGAAAATAGGCACTCATAGTTTTGAGCCAAGGCACAATGAATGTGTACAATATTCAAGCTAGGTGCACCATAGATAAGTTAACTATCATTAGGTTTCTTAGAAATTTTAATTTAATAATTAAAATCATTATTTATCTTATAAATAATCCATATCTAAATTATCAAATTATTAAATATAAGATAAATAAGTAAAAAAAACCTATTTGGCTAAGTAAACCACCCCTTTTTATGAATTTTATCCCAATAAAATCTATATTTGATTAAAATAATTTTAATTAATGATAATCTTATTTAATATTAATTATCTAAATAATTAATATATATCACAAGATTATACAAGGGATAATCAACCAAAACATTATGAGCCTAGACATGTTACATCCTATTTTGACATCATCTAGATAAGACAATCTTATCCACCATGCCTTAAAAAGATAACAAAAATTTAGATTAACAAATCTAATTTTATGTCTCAAATTAAATCTTAGTTGAAATTTTCAATTAATTCCTTTTTTTAATTACTTTTTTTTAAATAAGTCAAACTTAATTAAATCCAAAATTTATTCCAACAATATCATCTTATGATGTGATGCATTAGGTTCCCAACATGTAGGCAATGAATATAATTAATCTCATTAACAATGTTCATAGATTAAGAGTGAGATCTAGCAACCCATCACGGCCACCCAAATGTTGAAGAGCAATCTGACCTCATCAAAACCTTTAGGTAACTAGCCTATCAGTGTAACATGGTCCTTTCACCATTTATCCTAAAATAAGCATGGTTTAGCATATACTTGTGCTTTAATCCATGTTAGATCTTTCAATTCATGGTTAACAATCATGAATCTATGAGAAAAAATTTCTCATAATTCACTGTGCCCTGGCCGAAGACTTTAATCCTATTAACCATAGTAAAGATCATTCATGATATGTCTTTAATGTCATTAGGAGTGGTGAATCCTCTCTGGATCACTCATCCATCTACCATATGCTTCATGCAATACCCAAAACCACCTTACCATAAGTATCCATATATTGTGAATCCATTCATGATGATCTCTAAATATGACACTCCCCATACAAGATGACTTAGTATCATAAATATGAGGACTATTGTACACGACTAAGACATGAGAACATATTTAATAGACTATTACAAAATGGAATTTTCATATGTCCCATGTTCAACAAACTTGTTTCCATCATACTAGCACCTACATGCTATATCCAAGTATCTCTACACTTTTACTAATGGAGGCTTAGCATATGCTAGTCTCTGTGCATTATTAATGGCTTGTCTTGACAATACGATGATTACAAACATTTTTATAAAACCACTATAATGCATCAGGATCTTATTATAGTAACTCATTACATGCTTTACAAGGCCATTATGTTTCATAGGCTTTATCCAACTAATGGTTTCATAATAGTTAATCATGCCACAACATAAAGGAATGGTAATAGTCGGCAACAAGAAAGTTCACCCTTGTCTATTTTATGAAGGTGACTTGGTGCTTAAGAAAATCCTCGCTATCCACAAAGATGCCCAAGGCTAGTGGACCCTTAACTGAAAAAGACCATAATTCATAAAATAAGCTTTTTCCTCGAGGAGCCCTAATCTTAATTAAAATGGTTGGTGACAACTTGCCAAACCCAGTGAAAATAGACATGGTAAAGAAGTACTATGTCTAAAAAATTTTAGGTTAAAATCCCCAAAGGGTGTCCTATAATCTTTAAAATAAAGTCTTGAATGAAAACTCAAAAGGGCATCTAGGCAATCAACCCTGCTTAACTATAAAAACTAAAAAGGTGGCTTAAGTAAACCAAACCTAACCAAAGCCAAACTTATCTAAACCTAAACTACCTCAAACCTAACTTAATCGAACCAAACTTAACCAAAATTAGAGAGAAAAGATCATGACACCTGAACTTGGGATCGTTTAAAATGGTGTAGGGTAATTTGAAAGGTCTTTAGAAGATCGGCTAGTAGTAAATAGATCGATCGCTTAAGAAATATCTCGAGAAGCATCCAATAGAGCATCTATGTTATTAGTGTTAAGGGAATTAATCACCTAAAGAATTTATTCTCTAATCTTTTTGTACCTTTATATAAGTTTTTTATTATGAATGAAATATAAGTACTTATTTTTTTCAGTCACTTTATGCCGTACTTGCATTAATGTTGGATCATGTTTATTATTTAGTTAATAATGCTTAAAAAATGGATATAAACTAATAATGGGATTTCTTAGTTTTACCTTGGAAAAGGTGAAGATTTTATAAGAAAATCTACTTATCTCTTAAATTAGGAATAAACTCTGAAATCAATGTTGATCTCTCATAAATATGTTCTTGCTCTAAAAGCATGTACATAATCTCCTCTCAACAAAACCCTAATCAACAAAGGGAATGATTAAGAACCTACTCACCATAAAAGACCAATCCCAACCTTCAAGGGTCAATAATCGACAAGACCCATAGAATAGTTGATCGGACTTCCAAAACCAGTCCATGAACTAGAAGATCTTGTATTCAAGAATAGGCCTATCGAGCCCATGAAATCTTAAGATCACAAGGCCCATAAACCTAAACACTAGCCAACTGAGCTCACTAACCTAAAAAACAAAGGTCTTTTATCAGACTTGGTTAATTCTAATTAACAAAGATTAAAGTGTGTGAGAATAAAATTTTTAGAATATACCTGCTATTTGGGTTCATATAGTTGGTGGATTTAGTTTCCGATATCTTCATTTTGTATTAGATAATCAAATTACAAAACATGTAATTAATCAATTTAAGGAAATTAATCTCCTATCAAACTCTAAGCATCAAATCTGAATAGCAAGATAGATGCTAAAAAAGCTAAAGTTATGGATGAAGAATCTGCTCAAAGAATCGGTTAGTATTATTTCTTTGCTAATATTGAATGCTGTAATATAATTTCTTTTGTTCCTAATATATAACTTATATTGCCATTGGCTTTTTTTTGTAGCTAATGATATTATTCTGATTAATCTTGGTGGGTACAGATGTGGTATGAGAAAAGACTAAACAAATCTAAGAAGGAAAGACAAATACAAGATTTTTAATTTGCTATGTTAAGCAAGAAGTCACTCTACCTCTAGCAAAACAAGCCCCATAGTAAGTGAATTGTTGAATTATAAAAGAGGTAAGAAGGCTAAAAAGTTTAGAGAAAACTTTTGAGTTTAAAACTCTATGTTTCAATTCACATCCATTAGTGCTAAAATAGATGAGTTGATTAATAAGACTTCAAGATCGCATATGTTTAGAATTAGCTGACATAATCATCATAAGCTTGGATCTTTGTTGCTTGTTAAAGGATTTGCACCAAAATTTACTCAGCTATATATATATATGATACTTAAAATGTGTTGTTAAACAAATTCAGAGCATTTTTTTTCTCAAACAAATTTTAATATTGATGAAAGCATTGTGAAGAATTTCACTAAAATGTTGGATGAAAAAAATGTGCTCGTCAATGTTTTTCGAATGGCTAGCGAATGATTTATAGAGCTTGGTTTTGGCAGGTTGGATAAATAATATGCTAATCCAACATAATATGAAGTTATTGCAGTGATTGCAGGTGATGTTAATCAATTAGTTAGTTGCCATTATAGTAACGTACCCTCTAACCATCACCACTAGAAATATGCCTAACATAAAAATAATCCTCGAGTAGGATTTAGGTGTGATATAGTAAGAAAGAAATATTCCTCATATTCTAGTTAAAGGAAGATCATTGGGCATATTGCTTATTTGATTGATCTTTAATAGCCACCGTGAAGTAGCCAAAAACTTGGAGTCGCCATCGATCATTTAAACTAGTATGATCGAACACTAATTAAAAATGGTATCTCGAGTTACAAAACTCAAGGGTTCAATTTTGTAATCCATATGTACTAGAGTTTGGTAAGCAGGTTCCTAAGTTAGTTATGCAGAAGGAAGGATTAGCACCCACATGACATCCTAAATCGATACCTTCTAGCCATAGATTATAATAGTCTTGATTTTCTCTGCTTTAAATTATCATTATTTGTATATAATCCCTTTTATGCTTACATGAATTTTGAAAATAATGATCTAGTTTTTGTGGAAAAACTTTAGTTCCACTACATAACCTAAAAATTTGGCGAAATGTAAGATTAAAAATATTTTCTAGATTTAATTTGACAAGGATGTTTTGTGTTAAGCACTAGAGAGATATTGACACAAAACATTTCCTCGATGATTTTAAATGATTTAATTTAAAGAGAATGAAAAATAAGAGTCAGTTGGGATGTATCTCTCAATTATTATTGTAAGGTATATAAGAATTATAATAAATATGGCATAAAAATAAAGCACACAAAGCATGGAAAAGAGAGTCAGCTAGGATGTATCTTGTAATTATTGTCGGCTATCTAGAAATAACCAATTAATGACTTGGAGTCACTTTTGGACTCGCAAGATAATTAAGGCATGAAATCTAGGGTCTGGTTAAAAATTTTAGGAAAATTCGAGCAAAAAAAATTTTTGATTTATGGTGAAATTTTGAAAAATAGGGTTGAAAAGCCTATATGGATGAAAAATATGGTAAGTTTTGGAAATGAAATTTTTTTTTTGGTAATGTAAGGTGGATTTTTAGTTTTTAAATAAGAAAAATAATAAATTGATTGAGTTGATTTTTTTTGTAAAATGATTAGCCTTGATTCGAGCCTTATGTAACTTGTTTGTGACTTGAAAATTTGTTAGGATACCATTTGGACTAGATTCGAGGTGTCCAAATGCTTTAAAAAGTGACTCGAGATAATTGCTTAAACTTGACTAAGGCTAAAAAGACAAGGATAACTTCATGCTATCTGACTTCCCAAATTGATTTTGGGTTCATCCAATGGTTTTCAAGGGCAAACAAATACTGTTGGAAAGGTAACTCGACTAGAATTACTATAAAATATTCAAAAAATCAAAAAATAGCCTTCTAGGAGGAAACTATTTTTTAACTCAAATTAGTTTAGCACTAACAGTAAATGCAAGGAATGGTATAGCAAACATTGAAAACTCACTTTGGGTTCATTTGCACTTAGAAAGTTGAAAATGATAGCTTTTTAAATAAGTGAATTTCACTTATTTTTGTGGAAAAATTAAAAAATAAAAAAATCATTTTAAGGTCAAAAATAGCTCGTAATGAAGTCTGGTCGCTAGTCCCAGAGATTCCTACTAATGTTCGAAAAATCATAACTTCTTCATCCAAGCTCATTCAGAGGCAAAAGAAAGCTTGTTGGGAAGCTAATTCTATGCTCTTAGAACGAAAATGCTATTGTTAAAGTAAAGGTTAAGCTATTGTTAGAGCTAAAAAAATGTAGTTTTTGATTTTTAGTTTTCCTGTACGTGAATTTAGCCAAGAGCATACTAATGTTTGTAACTAAACTTCCATGGTAGTAGGTTCCCTGATCCATTCTAAATCCCAAAGAATTTGGGTAAGCAAAAAACCCATTAGCCTAGGTATTTAGGCTTTACAACCATAAGGCTCAATACCAAGGCATTTTGTAAAACAAATGGTAAATTAATTTTTGATAGTTGCAAAAAAAGATCTTATTTTGCCTCATTAGGCCAAGAATCCAAAAAATGAAAGCTTGATTTTACCCTAAGATAGAAGCATTTATTTGTTAAAAATCATAGGTCAAGATTAATCCCTATTGTTTTTGCAAGACAGAAAAGCACTCAATCTAAACACATCAAACAAGCAATTCTACAAAAAAAAGTGATAAACTAAAAACATGGCAATAGCATCCAAGCACCCAAGGCATGAAACAAACATTATCTAAGGCACTTTAAACAAGTAAACATGTTGAAAATGCAAGCAATGGCATGGATGAAACATAGATATAATTCATGAACATACTTTGGCATGGATCAAACATGAGAAATGCTGCAACAACATTAAAACAATAAAACAAGGGCTAATTATGCCAAGGGAAAATAAGGGATTTTTTGTCATCAAGATATCACCACAACATCATCAAATGCAGGACTAATGAAGTATTTTCAAGAAAAAGGCATGGTCTTGTAGGAAAAGCTAATTAGATGCACAGCAAAATTTTTTTAAAAAAATTAATCCGATCGTACTAAATCATGTTGTTATATATAATAAAACCTTTTTAATCAGTTACTTGAGTTGCAAATCTAAAGATGTCCTCTAAGAATTTCTAGATCCGCATGAAAGCTTCAATCAACTAGCCATCTCTACTATTCTCCAATTCCTGAATGATAGAATGTATGGGCACTCTTTGTCTCAATCAACTCTAAATTCACACAGCTTAATTCTCTTTTATGACCACCTTGTACCACCAGGTTTAGAATCACAGGATGTTGTGATTAGAAACCTGTAGGTATGGTGCCAAAGTCTATAATAATGCCTCTTATTTATATTAGGTAACAAAGGTAGCCTTAATTTTAATTTTAATTAAAATAATTATTTTATTAATTCCATAAAAAACCTATATGTGGTGCCAACCCTAGTATAGGTACCTACTGTAATTCGGCCCAAGCCCTAATGTCCATAGATAATATTTTGGCCCAAATTTATTTTTTGAAATTTAACCCGTTTAATTTTATTACTAATTAATTTTGATTAAACTGTTAATTTTATTTAGCCCAATAATTTTCCATAACTCCAATTCTAATTTGAAATAAAATCATGGCAATTTTATTTGAATAGAATAAATAAGTACTAATTATCAAAATAAAATTAAGTATAATAAAATAATTAATTTTATCATAAATTAAAATAAATAAATAAAATATTTTTTTCTTAATTTATTTAGAATATCTTTCATATTTAATTTATAAATAAATATTTAAACAAGACTTAATAGATATTAAATTAATTATATAAATAATTAGTTTCTCATATCTATTTAATTTAACCTAATTCCTATATTTATCAGAAGATAAATATAATTAATTTAAATTACAAATTTTTGTCTAAATAAATATTTAATTCAAATTAAATATATTTTCATTTATTTACTGAAGAAAA
>JBBYHL010031809.1:0-10332 GCA_038381835.1 Adansonia madagascariensis
CCGGTGGATTTTATGAACAGAAATGGTTTAATACCTTCCTAAAAGTCTCAGGAAAAGAAACTGTTGATGGAATCACATAGAGTTTAAAAAATTCAATGGAACCACCAACCCTTCCGTCTATATTTGGATGTACCTATGAAAGATGGCTGGGTACAAGAAAGATGAAAAGCTTTTTATCCATTGCTTCCAGCATAGCCTTACTAGGGCAGCAGCTCGGTGGTATATTGAGCTGGATAATGAAAAAATCCAATCATGGCTTGACTTGGCTAAGGCCGTTCTAAATCAATACCAGTACGTGTTAGATTGGCACTTAATCGACTTTCCCTGATGAATTTCAAGAAAAAGTCCATCGAAAATTTCAGGTGGAGAGAAGAAGTAGCCTTAGTATAGCCTTCTTTTACAAAAACAGAGATGACAGTCACTTTTATTCATGCCTTACATGCTCTTTATTATGAGAAGCTTATAGGAAATACCATCGAGAAATTTGCAGACCTAGTTTTTTCTGGAGAAATGATTGACACAGCCATTAAGAGTGGTAGAATGTCTATCGGCGAAGCATCTGAATCAAGCAAGAAGCCTATTGCCAATAAGAAGAAGGAAGGAGACGCCAATGCCATAACTTACGATAGCTCATCTCAGCCAAAACGGCATTGAATACCTGACCTTTATAACCTAAGCAAGCTATATTCTTGCCCTATCATAATAACCCCTTAGCCAATTCATGCCATAACCTATAACCTATCCTTTGCAATCCCATCCAACCTACCATAAAGCTACCCTCCACAAGTTCACTAAAGTACCAATCGAACAACTAATAATGCACCTGGCAATCAAGGTGCAAATCAATAAAGACAACACTTTGATCCTATCCCTATGACCTATAAGGAACTCTACTAAACCTTGCTCCAAAATCATTTAGTGGCCCAAATCTATGTCCCAAGAAAGAAGCCACCATACCCACAATGGTATAACCCTAGTGCCCACTGTGAATACCATGCTGGGGCAGCGGGGCATAACATCGAGAATTGCATATCTTTCAAACAAAATATGCAAAATCTAATTAAATCAAAAGTCTTACAGTTTAGGCCAAACCAAGGACCAAATGTTGCCGCCAATCCTTTACCAAACCACACTGAGCCAGCTGCAAACATGATCAGCATCAAGAACAAATATGAAGTCAAAACAAGCATAGAGGATGTCAGGATGCCAATGTTCTTGGTCTGGTAGGCATTGATTCAGGTTGGATTGCTCAATGTAACAGAAAAATTGGAAGACAATCCCAACAACTTTTGTGACTTCCACACAATTATAGGTCATACCCTACAAAAATGCAAAGAGTTTAGGTCTATGGTTCAAAGAATGATGAATGAAGGCCAGATAGAATTCTATCATGAAACCACACCTCATGCTGAATCTATCAACATGATAGAGGAAGAAACCACATAGCTACCTTATAGGAAAAATTGACCCCTTATTTTTTATAGCAAGTCAACTTTCGAGGTCAGCTCTTTGACACCTACATCAAAGTTAGTTGTGGAGGTACCTAAATCATTCATGTATAAGAGCAAAAAATCTATCCCATGGAAATACGAGAATCAGGTAGTGATGATCAGATAACTAACTCTCGCAACTGCTATAATGGAACTGTCAGAAGTTAGTCATCTAACCCATAGCGGTAGGTGATATGCTCTCTCAGCTTAAGGAAAAAAAAGTTGATGCATTTCTAAGCACCAGTACCACCCAAGCCCAAGCAAAGAATTTCAAGCTTAAGAAAGTCAAGGGAGCAGTGAGTGAAAGAGAAGCCACGAAGTTTCTCAAGTTCATTAAGCACATCGAATACTGCATTGTAGACCAGTTAAATAAGCAACTCACAAAGATTTCTATGCTATCTTTGTTTTTTAATTCAGAGATTCACCAAAATGCATTACTAAATATCTTAAACGAAGCATTTTTGCCACTGGACATCTTTGTGGACAAATTGGATCGGCTAGTGAACAACATCACGGTCGATAATTATATCTTTTTTACTTATGATGAGATCCCACCCAGAGGCAGGGGCAGTTATAAAGCTCTGCATATCACTACCCATTGCAAGGGACACATTTTCCCAAAATACTCATAGACAATGGGTCAGCCCTTAATGTTATACCTATGGCTGCATTAAGCAAACTCCCTATCGATCAGTATAACATCAAGAGTAGCCATACCATCATCTGAGCTTTTGATGGAACATGTCATAGAGTAATTAGAAACATCATAATCCAATTACAGATAGGTTCATGTACATATGAAGTTGACTTTCAATTTATGGATATTAATACATCTTATAATTTCCTATTAAAAAGGGCATGGATACACTCCACCAGGGCCGCCCCATTCTATCTCTATCAGAAGCTTAAAGTTGTGATAGATGACAAAGTCGTCACCATCAAGGCTAAAGAAGAAATGGTCACCACTACTTTCACTAAAGAAATCTACATAGAGCCTAATGAAGATGTATCAGAGTCATCCTTCCAATCCTTTGAGTTCGTTAATAAAATATTTATGGGAGAGGGATTGCTAATAGTTAAACTCCACCCATCAAAGAGTACCTACTTGGGTTTAAAAATGATTATTAGTAAAGGTCCCCGTACTAGAAAAGGGCTTGGCAAGAATCTGCAAGGGATGGCTCAAGCTCTACAAGTCATCACTCAAGTCAACAAAAAAGGCTTAGGATACAAGGCTAATGCGTAGTAGAGAAAATAGCAAGAAAATATGATCCACAACTAGAGGGTGACTTGATCATTAGGTCAAGAAGGGGAATCAAAGCCAACAATGTTCCTGTCTCTCCATAAGATATTTCATTCGGGAAGATGAATTAATCCAAACCGACCAGAAGAGCAAAAGGCTAAAGATGTCTTGGTCATCTTAAACAGAGCACTTCATAACCTCTATCTCCAAGATGCCTAGCCATAAAATGCGTGTCCTTCCATTAAGACCTGATTTTGATGACAAAGTCGTGATAGAAGCCCTTGCACTTTTTCCTGTCCCTTTCATTTAATGTCAAGAAAGGAAAACCTACCTACCCTTACCCAAAGATAGGTAGTGTCCTATGTATTAGGCATGTTTGTTAAACATTATTAATGCAATGACTTTTGCATGTATCATTCCATATTATGTGTCTATATCACTTTTCAACCTTTTTGTCTCCATTACTCTTTTGCCTCCATTTTTATCCAAATCCATTGGTTGTGTGTGTGTGTGCCTTTTGCAATGTTTATTTCTTCACCCTTTCAGGTGTCCTGATGATAGTGATATGGATGTGTCTAATTGGTTTTCAAGATCGATTTTGAAAAATCAATTTGCACTAGTAAAGTTGATCCTGAAAAAGATTTCGAAAAGAGCTCTGTACCACCAGACCTCTTAAGATTAGTTTAGTGGTAGAAGAAGTAGATCATGCCCCAAGAAGACCCAACAGAAGTTATAAATCTGGGTTCTCAAAAGGATCGAAAGGAGGTTAAAATTTGGACCTCAATAAAGTCGACAAGTAGGACCGAACTGATAGACCTACTCCAGGAATATCGAGATGTATTTGTTTAGTCATATGAAGACATGCCAGGACTAAACACTAATATAGTGGTCCACAAGCTTCCCATTAAGCCTGGATGCAAACCAATTCAGTAAAAGTTAAGGAGGATGAAATTGGAAACGCTCCTTAAAATTAGAGAGGAAGTCAAGAAGTAATTTGATGCAAGGTTTATCAAAGTAGCCAAATATCTAGAATGGGTTGCCAATATCATCTAAGTCACAAAGAAAGACAGTAAAGTATGAATGTGCATTGATTATCCAGATCTAAATTAAGCTAGTCCCAAGGATAATTTCCCACTACCACACATCGACACTCTGGTAGATAACATGGCCAAGAATTCCTTGTTCTTTTTCATTGATGGATTCTCAGGCTACAACTAGATCGACATGGCACCCGAAGGCATGGAGAAAATAATTTTCATAACCATGTGGGGGACATTTTGCTATAATGTCATGTCCTTAGGATTCAAAAATGCTGGGGCAACATATCGATGGGCCATGGTAGCCTTGTTCCATGACATGATGCACAAAGAAATTGAGGTCTACATTGATGACATGATTGCCAAGTCAACGAAAGAGGATGAGCATGTCACAGGCCTTCAAAAACTTTTTGAATGGCTACAAAAATTTTAACTCAAATTGAATCCTACTAAATGTACCTTCGGAGTCACTTCAAATAAGCTTTTAGGCTTTATAGTAAGTGAAAAAGGGATTAAAGTTGAGCCAGACAAAGTTAAAGCCATTCAATATATGCCACCACCTCAAACCCAAAAGGAAGTGAGAAGCTTTTTAGGGAGCTGAACTACATTTCTAGATTTATATCCCAGCTTACTAATAAATGCGACCTTATCTTTTGACTCATTCACAAACAAAATTTAGGAGAGTGGAATGAGGCATGTTAAGAAGCCTTTGATAAAGTCAAACATTATCTATCAAGCCCGTTAGTGTTGGTACTGTCGGTGACTGGTTGACCTTTAATCCTTTCCTTGGCACTTTTTGACAAGTCTATGGGTTGTGTATTAAGGTAGCATGATGAGTCAGGAAGGAAGGAACAAGCAATCTACTACTTGAGCAAAAAGTTCACGGAATATGAGTATAATTACTTTGCAGTCGAGAAGTTATGTTGTGCTTTAATGTGGACAACCAAGAGACTTAGGCAGTACATGCTGTATCATACCACATGGTTGATTGCAAGGCTTGATCCTATCAAGTATCTATGTGAAGCCCTTACACTATCATGAATGCTAGCTAGATGGTGAGTCCTACTTTTTGAATACGACACTGCCTATGTCAGCCAAAAGGCCATCAAGGGTAGTGTGATAGCTGACCTTTTGGCAAGTCGAGCGGTAGATGACTATGAACCCTTAAGTTTTGACTTTTCGATGAAGATATAATATGCATTTCTGAAGACGAATATGCTTTGCCTAAGATTGATCCTGGAAGATGTATTTTGATGGAGCATCAAACGCTCTAGGACATAGAATTAGGGCAATATTGATGTCACCCGACAGAAGTCATTACCCATTCACAGTAAGGCTAAATTTTGACTACATAAATAATATTGCAAAATATAAAGCTTATGTCATGGGGCTTCAGGCAGCCATTAAGAGGCATGTTAAGACGTTACAAGTGTTCGATGATTTAGCCCTAGTCATCTACCAATTGAAAGGGGAATGGCAAACTTGCGATGCCAAGCTAATGCAGTATGGGAAGCTGATAGTAGAACTCAAGAAAAAAAATTGATAATATCAGTTTTCGACACTTACCTCAAGAAGAGAACCAAATAGTCAATGCTTTGGCTACTTTGTCATCCGTGTTTGAAGTCAACTAAGAATCTGAAATTGCTGCCATCCAAATAAGCACCTATATAACTCTAGTTCATTGTCATAGTGTCGAAAAAGAGAAGGATGGCCTACCATGGTACTTTGCATCCTTTGTTACATCAAGGATCAGTAATATCTCAAACATACAACCGAGACTGATAAAAGGACTATCAAGAGGCTAGCTATGGGATTTGTTCTCGATGGAAAAATCTTATACAAGAAGAGTCATGATCAAGTATTGCTCGGATGCATCGACACTGCCAAAGCCAAAAGGATCCTAGAAGAAGTTCATGAAGGGATTTACGACACACATGCTAATGGACATCGGATGGCCAAGCAAATCATAAGAGTAGGTTATTACTGGTTGACCCTGAAGAGAGACTGCATCAATTACGCCCGAAAATGCCATAAGTGTTAAATCTATGCGAACAAGATCAATGTCCCTTTAGCGCCACTTTACGTCATGATGGCCCTATGGCCTTTCTCCATGTAGGGCATGGATGTGATCCGGATGATCATCCCTAAACCTTCCAATGGGCATCGCTTTATCTTGGTAGCAATCGACTATTTCACCAAATAGGTAGAGCTGCCTTGTATGCTAATGTCACTAGATTGATCATCTGTAAGTTTGTTAAGAGGGACATCATCTGTAGATATGGCCTCTCGAACCAAATCATCATAGACAATGCAGGCAACTTAAACAATAAAATGATACAAGCGGTCCACTTTTAGTTCAAGATCTAGCACCATAACTCTGTCCCTTACCACCCAAAAATCAATGAGGCAATTAAGGCAGCTAACAAAAACATCAAAAGAATAGTTGAGAAAATGGCTGAGACTTATAAAGATTGGCATGAAAAGCTATCATATACACTTCATACTTATCGGACCTCAGTTCACACTTCCATGGACGCTACCCGATTCTCCCTCGTTTATAGGATGGAAGTTGTATTGCCTATTGAAGTCGAGATACCTTCTCTCAGAGTCCTAATGGAAACCAAACTTGAAAAGTCTGAATGTCAAGAACAGATACGACCAGCTCAACCTCATCGAAGAAAAATGCATGAAAGCCATCTACCATGGTCAAATGTATTAAAAATGCATGATCAGAGCCCACGACAAAAAGATGCCCCCACGATAATTTCACCCAGGTGAATTAGTATTGAAGAAGATCCTTCCAATTCACAAAGACACACGGGGCAAGTGGTACCGTAATTAGGAAGTCGTGAAGTAAGCCTTCTCTGGAATGGCCCTATCTTGTTAGAAATAGACGACAATGCCTTGCCCAACTTGGTTAACTCAGATTCCATCAAGAAATATTAAACGTAGAGGGCGAAAACCTAAAAAAACATCTTTCAAAAAACAAAAAAATAAAACAAAAAAAGAGCCTAGATGAAAATTCCAAAAGGGCATATGGGTAGCCAACCTAACTACAGTTGAAACCTCATAAAGGTGACTTGAGAAGATCAATTTTAATAGGGCATAAATTGAAAGTACCTATAGGATAATGCAAAGCAATCCTACGAATCTTTCAAAGATTAACTCATTCTAATCACATTTATTGTTCGAGAAAAATCCTGAAAATCACTTAAAGAACATCCATGTCATGATTGTCAAAGGCATCTTTCGCCTAAAAGATCAACTTTCTAGCTACCCTATCAATTGCTTGTCAAATAGTATATCGAGTTGTATCTCTTTGCTATTATGAATAGTTATTACCTTGCTTCTTTTAAACCCCTGTACAGTTCACATTGCACTTGTCATTTAACTGATAATGTTTGAAAAATTAATTGAAATATGCATCAAGACATCTTGATATTACATTGAAAGGAAAAGAAAAGCACAGGGAACTCTGCTTGCACCCTGATTGCCAAGATCATGAACTTCTTGCATCCAAACACCCATTCCACATGACTATACACCAAACCAATTCTTGCTTTCATAAGCCATATCTCAAGAAAAATCATTTCAAGCTAACCAATAATTGATCTGTACGTTCTATCTGAATCCTATCGAAAGCAGAGACATGAACCTAGTCAGTCAAACAATCACCAAATTATTGACAATGCCTTTCAATAGTCAGAAAAATGGTTAAGCCTACTGAATCATGAAATGTCATAATCTAAATTCTTGAAAATATATGAATAACTTGACTATCAAAACATCACATCCCTAGTAAAGCTAGGATAATTCATAATGGCTACCTCCTATGATAGATTTTATGTTATATCCCTAGTGAAGCTAGGACAACCTACAATCTCTAGTGGAATTAGGAAAATTCCAATCCTTAGTTGAACCAAGAGGATCACAATCCTTATTAGAGTCTGGATGACTTGCAAGAAACTATGCTATCTCTTGTATTAGACTTCACATCATGCAACCATGATAGCATGTCATATCATGCACTCATATTACCATCATACATCATCATTTTACAATATCATTTCAAGCCAAGTTTACTAAACCTTTAAGGAATTCCTGGTAAAAACTCTAAGCTTCGCAAACCAAATGTCATTCAGGTAAGGTTCTTTTCTTCTCATTCATGTCAAAACCCTTTTTATCAAGAAACTACTGTCAAAGTGCCAGTACCAAGAAATTATTATCCAGAAATATCGTCAAAAATTTTTGTCGAGAACATCATCAGAAGCTTTGTCAAGAACTAGTGTCAAAACCTTTTCATCGAGAAATTTTGTCATGAACTTTTGTTAAGAAAAACTTATATTAGAAGTTTTATCAAAAACTTAGTCAAAACCCTATTCAAAGGCCACAAGTTAGTGGCACCCTATTCAAAGCCCACAGGTCAGTGGCACCTTTTCAAAGCCCACAAGTTAGTGGCACCTTTTTAAAGCCCATAAGTCAGTGGCACCTTTTTTAAAGCCTACAAGTCAGTGGCACCCTATTCAAAGCCCATAAGTCAGTGGCACCTTTTTAAAGCCCATAAGTCAGTGGCACCTTTTTGAAGTACACAAGTCAGTGGCACTATTTTTGAAGCCCACAAGTCAGTGGCACCTTCTACAAAGCCCATAAGTCAGTGGCACCTTTTCAAAGCCCATAAGTCAGTGGCCCCTATTTAAAGCCCATAAGTTAGTGGCACCTTATTCAAAGCCCATAAGTCAGTGGCACTTTTTCGAAGCCCACAAGTCAGTGGCACCCTTTTCAAAGCTCACAAGTCAGTGGCATTTTTTTCAATGCCTATAATTTTTAAAGCCTACACAAGTTGGTGGCATCAAGTCTATGTCAAAACCTGCACAAGTTGGCAGTGCCCACATAAAAGTCCACATTACTCTGTACCTATCTAAGGGGCCCAAGCCTTAAAAAACCTAACACCCTAGTAAGAAGGGGCAAACCCTACAAAATTCACTATAACTTCTATCAGGATTGCTGCGAATACACTACATTTATCATAACAATGTTAATTAAAATTTATTTTTTTTTAGGTGTTTTGGGGAGCATTATTCCACCTCGGACAAAATAGTTTTTCTCTTTGCCCTATTCCTGATTCTCAATAAAAGTCAAAGAAGGGCAGCTATAGACACCTTATTTTATCCGAGCTAATTTTTAGCAATCTGAGACATAGACGTGAAAGAGAGCAATTATGTGGCATCAAAAGACATAGTTCCAGGTGTTCGAGGACAAAAGACATGGGAAAATTCATAATTTTGCCTGAATGTATCGATACATGGTCCTCATATATTGATATAATGCTTGAACCCTAAAAATTTGAAATGTCCCCATTTGCATTGATACAATGTGTAAATGTATCAATACATGAGTTTATGTATCGATACAAGGCCATGCTAGAACCAAAATTTACATTTTGTAAAGTAGATGTATCGATACATACCAACATGTATCGATGTAATGCTCCATTGTATTGATATAATGTTTCAGAGTATCGATACAATGTTCATTGTATAGATACATTAGAGGGTTTTTACACCAAATGTATCGATACATTCTTCAATGTATCGATACATGCAGGCTATTCTCCATGATCGAGGCATTTTTAACTTGTCCACCATTGATCCAAAGCTTGATTTTAACTCATTTTTGCATCAGAAAAGATCAAAACCCATATCAGATTACAAATTTAGGCTTGTGAATTAATCAAAACATTTTTTTTGAAGTCTAAATTAGATCATAAAAGGTCAATGTCATATAATCACCCTCCTCTTCCTTTATTTATTAAAAAAGATCACCATTAGCCACCCTACTTATTGGTATCTGATTTTAGCAATTAAACTAGCCACCCTATGTCCATCACAATGGTAGCAAATTGCTTCTTACAGCTACCCTATAGCCATCAACTGTCAGAACTTTGTCCCCTTGAGAAATGACCAAAAATACTTCCATATTCACTCCAAAATGCTGGTATAAATAGGCCATCAATATTTCAGCAGAAGGATCTTTTTTTTCCTAGCTTATTTCAGCTCTCCCAACTCATTCACACATAAAAAATAGAATCCTATAGCCCTTCACTCAGCATCCAAAAATAGCCCCAAAAACTCACTCCCAACCATTATACACTCTAAAAATTCATCCTCACCCATACCAGAATCGAAGCATTTCTTTTTCTCACATTTCATGCTAATTAACAACAAAGAAAAGGGAGAAATTTAAGCCATCTCTTTTGCTCCAACCACTTGACCAAAATTGAAGCTTTGTTGGTATAACTTCCTACTTAATCACTTTTATTTTTGATTTTTTAGCATTTTCATCATTTTTGTGAGCTTTCCATGCTTCCACCACCCTCATAGGATTCTCATGCATTATTGTGGCTTTTGGTTATGGTAGCTTAGGATTTGGATGCCTTAATGCCTCTTTTGATGTGCAAAGTGTCTCATTTCATCCTTATTATTTTTTGCCAGCTCTTGTTCATGCATTTTATGCCATATTCATGCATCATGTTATGTTCAATCCATGCATAAATCCTTAGCCTAGC
>JBBYHL010031873.1:0-10329 GCA_038381835.1 Adansonia madagascariensis
TTTATAATTTCACCTTAATAACTTGATTTAATTAACTTGGTTCATTTATTATCATGTGGGCCACATGAAGTCCAACAGCTCTGAGCTTTGTGCTCCGAAGCAATGTGCTCATCGACTAGGTTTCATTCAAAGCATTTTTACTTATCCAGCTTTTCCTCGTAAGAAGAACCCCATGTTTCGAGGAAACTTTGACGATCCTAATTTGATTCAAAACCTTACACAAGAGGTCTTACTATCCTCACAGTCTGTAACTCTCAACTCTCATGACGAGTTACAGACAACAATTTACACATAATTTCAATTTTAAAAATATAACTATGGACCCTACTCTTAATTGTGGACTCTCCTCTTAAATGTGATAAAAGAATTAAAAAATTGTATGTAATTCCTTAATCACAACTGTGATAAAAGGTTTTCCTTGCACAAGTCCATGAAAATTCTCTTTTAGATAAATGTGTCGATTCTTCCGGACAACCATCAACTATTGAGTAGTTCAAACTTTAGCTGTTAAAGCACTTCGAGAATCATACTACGATTTCAGTCCCTTAAATCCTCCACAACAATGTGCCAAATCTTACACCATCTTTTACTTGCCTGCTAGTTTTGCCTAGGCTTTAAGCAACATGGTTGTTGGATCTCTTTCAATCAGCCACATGACTGTTGCCCACAAGATGAAAAAATGATCGTGCAAATACTTCAACCTAAACCCCTTTTCTTTATATATCTTGAGTTGAATTTTGTCTGATACTATACTGATTTTGTCTTCTGTTATTGAAGAAAATTTCAACGGTCGAGAAGTCAAACAATTCTTTTGAAAAAAAAAAAAGAATAAATCTAGGAAGAGATTGATTTTAATTAAAATAATTCTTTTGATGTCTTTTATATACATATATATATATATATATATATATATATATGTGAGGTTGAAAAAACTTTAGATGGCTATAGCCCATTGTGGTAAGTACTGTACATATTAGTTTTTAACTAAATTGGTACCGTAATCTTTGGTACTGCTTTGATTTTGATACGGAACATATTGGTAAATATTTACTTATTTTAGTTGTACTAGCTAAAAATAATTGTATTAGCTGATATATAATATAAATTTTTAAAAAATTAAGATTGATATTGATGATAAATTTATTAAATATTAGACATAATTATTAGTAATAGTCATTAAAAGTTTTAACTTGACTACTTAGATTAATATTTATCTTTTTATTTTTTATAAAGTTTTTTTAAACAATTATATATAATTAATGATTATTTGATATACAAAATTTACTTAATCTTAACTATTTTATATTTAAAAATATTTTTTTATATATAAATTAAAAATATTTAAAATATAATAAACTTAAAATATTATACAAAAATATATTAATATTAATATGTATCAATATTAAAATAAAATTGATATGCCTTTTGGTACAGACTCTCTTGTTACAGTCACTCTGTGCCCTTTAAAGATTCGATGATGTCTAAGCCCAAGTCTCTCAACCCTCGGATTGCGACAAAAGGAATGATCAGGCTTTCTACTACAAAATATTTTCTTTCATTCATCCACAAAGCAACTTATTGATGAAGATGATTAACAAAAATTGTTCCATTCTATTCATTTTATTTGCATTATTGAAAGAAATGTTATGTTGTGCTTATAATTATGTCCAAATAAAAAATATAAATATAAACAAATTCTCTAAAATTTAAAATACTGTTAGAAAATTATAATGCAATAATAATAATAATAATAAATTTAAAAATTTATTGAGCCAAGTAACTAAGATCCCATTGAATTATTAAATTAAGAATAAAAAGTCATTTACACAAATGTTTAGTGAGTTTTATTTATAACTTATTTTCTTTTAATTATGTTTTTAAACGTAGCCAAGTGAGTTCGATTTTTTTAGTATTACTTTATATTTATATTAGAATTTGCTTTCTTGGGAGGCTTTTATTTTTTATAAATTTTAATTAATTAATTTTAAATTAAAATTTATTAAATCATAATTATGTATTTAAATTTTGTATTTACAATTACAAATTAATTTTAAATTTATTCGCGAGTTAATGTATAGATAAATCACTTTAAATAAATTATTTAAAACTCTATATTGATTCATGAGTCAAAGTGTGAACCAACCCCTTTAAATATGTTATTCAAAAGGACGGATACAGATCCTAAATCGACATGCGAGTCAATTTACAGATCAACTTCTTTAAATATATTATTTAAAAATTAAATAAAAATGATTAATTAATAAAATAATTTTTTAAACTTTTTTCATGCTTGTTAGGTGCTTATCTTAAATTGACCAAAGATCACGTACAAAATAATTCTTTTAAATAAATTATTTAACAATAAAAAAAACTTAAATCTATAAAAACTAAAAATAACTAATAAAATAAATTTCTTTTTATTTTCCTCAAACGGCTCAAGTATGAGTTCTTAATTGATACTCAAGTTAATATACGAACAAAAATTTTTAAATACATCATTTTAAAATATTGATAAAATAATTTTTCAAACTTTTTTCCAATTGAGTCTAGTATAAATCCTAAATTGATTGATGAGTCAACTAGTGGATCAATCCTTTCACATGCATCATTTAAAAATTAAATAAAAATCAATCAATAGAATAACTTTTTGAACTTTTTCGTGCTTGTTAAGTACGTATTATAAATCAATTTATGGGTAATGTATAAAAAAACTCTTTAAATATATCATTTAAAAATAAAATAAAAAACTTAAATCTAAAAACTAAAGTAATAATTTTTTTTTTTTAGGTTTTTTCTCCTAGTTGGTTGAGTATGAAGTCTAAATCGACTCTTAAATTACCATGCAAATTAGCTCCTTTAAATACATCATTTAAAATTAAAAAATAACCCCTTCTGTCTTTCCAAACAAGTTATTGGAGTCAAACTCATGTCCTATTGATTAAGTTTAAAAATAGTCATTCCTATGTCTTTCTGAACAGATTAAGAGTCAAGCTTTATGTCCTTCTAAACAAGTTAAAAGAGTCAAACTCATATCCTAGTAAATGAGATAAAATAGTCAAGCATATTTCTTTCTAAACAAGTTAAAGGTTGAATTTTTATCTTTTTAAGCAATTAAAAGAGTTTGACCCGTATCTTTCTAAGTAGGTCTAAAGTTAAGATTGTATCTTCCTAAATAAATTAAAACCTTAGGTTTTCCACCTAGGTCCCTCTCTTTATACTGGTTTAAGTTACATTCACCGTTTTTTAATCATAGTGACGCAAATGAAATGGTTGTTAGTATATGCCCTAGGCTGATGAGCTTAGATGAGGCATATATTAGTTAATAATGCAAGCCATCACTTAGTTTAGTGATATAAGGTTTTCCTTCATATTAGTTATAAGGGTAACAATCATAAAATACTAACTGGATGAAGCCCATAGAATATATTCGGCCTTGCAAAGTAAACGTAATGAGTTACAACTATGTGATACTTGTGCATCAAATGATCTAGAATTATCCTTGATCTTGAAAAAGGTGAGAAAACTTGTATCTAACACTTTTGAGTGTAGATAAGGGTAACATAAGGCAAGAAACCACGATTGCTCCATCCTTACGGCTTCCCTGTAGCATTATCTCACATCTTTGAGACTTCTTAGAATTGTTCTTGGTTGTGTGTGAGAGAAAACGATTGCATCTGACCTTTTAGTTGAGGCTTCTTAAGCTTTTTAGATAGTGTCAAAGAACCACTAAACCTCACAAAGTCTCCAACAGCCATCTGTATGGATCACCATTAGAGGCAGGATGCTTATATTACTTGTGGCCTCAAAAAAAGATCAAAGTAACCAAGCCATGGCAATGATTGTGTAAAGATCGATACACTCAGAGTTATGACTCTTTGAGTAGGTAAGATTTTTATTAGATTTTTGTTTTAAACTGCCAAAATCGAACCATATGTATATCTTAACTGAAGATCCTAAGGAAATTCAGACACTTTTTTGTTTACTTTCAGCTGTGTATGTTTAATATGATTAAATATTTTACGCCAGTTTATAATATGCATGAGCTTGGACTTCCCTTCAAGTGGTATTAAAGCCTAAGGTTTATAGATTACATATGGTCTTGCATATCAATTTTTGGTGATAATTAATTTAATTAATTTGTATGTTGATTTAGTGATTTTGGTGTAGGAAATATTACATGCTCAATTGTTAGTCCAAATTTGGACAAAGTTATCTAAAAGTTAGATAATGTCCTAATTAAGACAAACTGTGTAAAAGTTAGGTAAAGTCCAATTTAATATCTTAAAATATTATTTTTGGAAAACAAATTTCCTAGATGATTTAGGAAATATGACATACTAAATGATTTGTCCGAATTAAAACAAAGTTATATAAAAGTTAGATAGTATCCTTATTAAGATAAACAACCTAATAGTTAGATAATATCCAATTTAATACAAACTTCCTAAAAGTTCAGAATTTGATTAAAAATGTTTTGATTAAAGACTCAAAATTACTAAAATAATTTGATAAATCGTCTTAAATTGCTTGAAGAGGTTTATGCAAATGACATAGAAGATCACCTAGTGATATTGGATATGCTTATTTTATTTCATACTTATAATATGATTATGTTAGCATGAGGATTATTATGGACTCAAACTTAGTGTGACTAGGTTGTGAATGGCTGAAATTTTCTTTTAGTATTTATTTTATAATTAGGGTCTATGAGCCTACCTTTTCTTTTAATTATGGGTTGTACTTTCTTTTTTCATCTAATTTCCTTCGAATGTAACTCAAAGTTTATTACAATGATATGTAGCAGTTATATAGGATTTGTAGATTTAGGATTAGGTTAAGATTAGAATTTATGTAAATCTAAGATACAAAGAAGATGGCACTAAGAAGAAAAGACCAAGAAAATCATCATCAAGACTTGCAAAGACCTTGTATTATATCTCTAGGAATCTGACCAACTAGTTTAATTATGGCTCAAGGAAACTAGATAGATAAATTTAATAATCATCCTAGTAGATTGCTTGTGTTAGATTTATTTTGAATATATACATGTGATAAATAATTGAATAAATGCTATGCATGCTAATCGAACAAAGCAATGAGACCTAAAGTAAAAGATAAAAAAACCTCGTAAAATATTAAGTCTATGCCTAAACATGATTAGTCGCCTTTCATTATTCATAACAAGATACTCAAGTTCCGATCGTAGGAGATTGTTAAGTCACTCAAGGTCAAATTGCTGCTCGAGCTACTTGAGTTATGAATGATAGGTCTTACTCAACTAATGTCAATTTGTCTGGATGCTTACAAACTTGACCGTATGGCATTAGAGGTAGTGGTTAAACGAAATGCATATGATGCATTTAGGCAAGGAGTTGCCACCTAATTGATCTAGGAGTTGAATAAAGATGCAATTAGTAAGCTAAGCTGCTTACTCAATTAGTTCTTGCATGGCTTATTGAGTCACTCAAGATTATGTAAGGATGAAAAGGGTACTAGCTTATTAAGAAGATTCAAGTGTTGAACTTCTCAGATTATGATTGAGGGCTATAATTTAGATAAAATGATGAAGACAATCATTAAGTTGTAAAACCTTACTTACTGATTGAAATTACAAATTATTAATTACGAAATGTTTCGAGTCATATTGGATATAAACATAACATGACTAATAAACTATCGCTAAGTAGCATACATGATGCTAACAGATTTTAATGGGCCAGACTCTATTGACTATTCTTTCATTATTAAGATTATCTTAATACTACTTGAAAGGCACATCCAAGAATAGCCCATTAGGTCAGGAGCAATCTATCAAGTTCATATTAATGGCTTTAATAAAGCCACATTGTGATGATGGCTAACATGATGCTTAAACTCTAAAAGGAGCAAGTGGCTATTTAAGCCCATGAAATCATCTGAAAACTTAATGAATTGTCTTATCAGGATATATCATAATAAAGGTTCGACATCCTTAAGGAATTGTTCCTAAACAAGATGTTAGAAGGTAACCTAGTCAAGAAGGCATCATCTGATTGGATGTATTTCAAGACTTGAGCATTTGAGATAGGTCATGGATCATTATCCATGCATAATCCATATATTTTCTTTTGAAGAAAGAAAAAAGAGATGATAAGGGAATATGCCAATGTTATGAATAACTAGAATAACAAAGTAAAGATTATAAGGAATACTTTGATATGATCAGAAGTAGGAAGCTTATAGAAGTTTTCATATAAGAAATATATTGAGATTAATTCACTTTTCTTAGTATGTGATATGTAAAAGTTGGTACTTAAATATATATAACATATTCTAAGGCCTAAATGAAATGAATAGTGAAGATGAACCTAAAGATATGGCAACCTTGTTTATATTGATCAAAGCTTACCTTTTTGAATAATTTTTGCGAACACCATGATTTATTTGTAAACATTAGATATTTATTTTGGCATTATGTGCCAATTAATGATGATTTGCTGGCATCTAATGACGTGCTTAGATTTAGTCCTTGTTAAATAAATCACTAATCATAAAATTTGTTCGAATAAATCATTAATCATAAAATTTATTCTATGCAATGGTAACATTATTCTCGAACATACATTTGCAATAGTAGTGGGAATACTAAACTGCTTATAACTTATAGGATTCAAAAATAGTTTTCGAATTCAATTCCCTTAAATCCACACATGTAGGATTTAGTGGAAGACATTTATAATTCTTTATAAGTTAAAGATATAATTTCACTTAGTGATAAATATACATGATATTGAAGATAGAATTATTTGGAAAGTTTTCCAAACTAGAGAGGATTGCATGTGTATATCTAAAGGCCATAGAGAAACTCTTTTGTTTAGGTTTGTAAAAGGAGTTACATTGATCATTAGCTTACAAGCTAATAAAAGATGCTTACAGTTGTTAAAGTAACAGCTGAACCATATGATTGGAATCTGGGTCTCATTATTATCAAAATAGTTAATGACTTTGATAATAAGATTATCATCAAAATAACCAAAGCATATTCTCAAAATAGTACTAGGGTTTTGTCCAAGTTGAGACATAATGGATAATTGAAAGGATATGGCATTGGATGCATTAGTGATTGGCTTAGTGTATGTGGAAGATGTTAATTTATGTCGTAGAGCTAATCAGCTTAGATGAGGTATATATTAGTTAATATTGCGAACCATCAATTAGTTTAGTAATACAAGGTTTTCCTTCATGTTAGTAGTATGACTAACAATCATAAACTACTAATAGGATGAAGCCCATAGAACACATTTGGCTTTGCAAAGGAAACCTAATGAGTTACAACTATAAGGTACTTAGGCATCAAAGTCATTTTCCTAAAACTATTCCTAGTCATTGTATTGCCAAGATGAAGCACTGGTAATGCTTAAAGACTAGCATGTGTTATGCCTTTTTACCTATACAGTAAGCAAATATTCTCATGGGTTAAAATATATGGGATACTTATGATGATATTTGGGTGCTTGTTTTGTAGAAACAAGTTCAATGAACTTAGCCCATATGAGAACTCTATTTGGTATTGCTATTCATGTGTCTCTGGAAATGTGCTCATGTGCCAGTCATGTAACTAATCCTTTGATTTGTGATACTAGTTCACATTGTATGAGGAATGACATACATAAAGATTATCACCAACAAGTCCACAAAGATGGATGCCTATGGTATAGTGGTCTTGGGCATGACATGAAGCATACGAAGGTGAATGAGTGATCTAAAGAGCACTGACCACTCTAAGTGACATCAGAGACATTTCAGTTCTTTGCTTTGGTTAACTTGATAAAGTCGCTGACCGACATATGATGAATTTAAGATAAATGGTTTCTCCAAATTTATGTGGTTAACCATTTGCTGTAAGAACTAAAATGGATTGCTACATTAGTAAACATTGTATCATACTCATGGTCTTTTTAAGATATTTAGTGAAATGACTGAATTACACTACAAGGCTGGTTACTGAAAGGTTTCTCTAATGTTATATTAACACTTCAACATTTGGATAGTCATGATAGGTTGCTAGATCTCGCTCTTAATCTATGAATATAATTAATTAGATTAATCATATTTATTGGCAAAATGTTGAGAACATAATATGTCACACAAAATAAAATAATCTATTAGATTAAAACTAAAAATTAAGTATTACTTAATTAAATAAAAGTTATAACGTGGAGGACTTAATTGAATAAGTTCAATTAAGTATTATCAAAGACATAAACTAGATTTATGAAATCTAGTTAGAGATTTTTTAATGTCGCAGTAAAGATAAGAATAGCTTATCGAGAAAATGTTTAATAGTAGGCATGTAAATAGGGATATCCTGATATTGGGCTGGATAATTATTTATGGCAAAATAAATAATTGTTTGATAATTATTTAATAATATTTACATGAAATAAAATAGTTTTACTAAGATGAAGAACTTAATTGAGAATAAAATTTCTTGCATATAAATAGGGGTTGGCCTAAAGCCTTAATTATTAAGTCAAATGGGCCTTGTTTTGAAAAAATCTTAGTTAGACTTTATATGAGTTAGACGTAACATTAATAGGCCTTATTAGGTTGGATTAGGCCAATATATTAAATAATTAAAGCTTTTGCTCAATCCTAAATGGATTTGGTATAGAAGTTTCACTTGGATCCCTATTTAAAGCACCATCTATGGTGCCACCTATTGGGTCTGGTAGTATTGGGTTTAAGTGATCCATTAGTTAAGTCTAATCTAATTTTAGATGTATAAATTCATATTTATAAGAGTTATTGGGTGACTAATACATTTTTTGGTTATTAAAAAACCTTAAATGCCATATCCCTAAATCCCTAAGCTAAAAATGGCATAATTTTGCTTTCCTTACACAAGTGTGCACTCTTTGTTCTTTCGATATCTAGAATTGTTATTGATTTCGAGAAAATTGAGAGAACACATATCTAGCACTTTTGATTGTAGATAATGGTAATTAGAGGCAAGAAACCATGATTGCTATATCCTTACAGCCTTTTTACAATGCTATTTCACATCGCTACGACTTCTATGCCAATTTTTAGAACTATTTTTGTTTATGTAAGTCAAAGCGACTATATTCTAGCTTTTGGTTAACGTTTATTAAGCCTTTTGGCTAGCATTAGAGAACCTTTGGACTTCGTGAAGGCTCCAACAACAATCTATGTGGATCACCGTTAGAGGTAGGACGTTTATGTTGCTTGTGGCCTCAAAAAGATATCAAAGTAACCAAGCTGTGGCAACAACCATGTAGGGATCAACATGTTTAAAGTTATGATTCTCTAAGTAGATAAGATCTCTATCAAATCTGTGTTTCAAATTGCCAAAATCGACTACATATATATCTTAATCGAAGATCTTGAGGAAATTTGGGTATTTCTCTGTTTACTTTTCTTTGCGCATGTTTAATATGATTAAATATTTTATCCTATTGATACTATGCATGAGCTCGGACTTTCATTCAAAGGTTGTTTATGGTCTTTGCCTTATTCCCGATTCTTAACAATGGCCAAAGAATGGTAACTGTAGACACTTAATTTCATTCGATCCCATTCTTCAATGATTTGGAATACCCAAGAACGAGAATTTGATAGACATCCTAGTGGGGGTCGGTCCTTTTTATGTAGACCAATCATTTTAAGACTCATTTAGTCATATTTCAATGACCACTTGCATGCATGATCAAGCGATTTGCATCTCAAGGCTTATAGAGCAAACTTAGTTAAAAAGACGAAGTTCAAAGAGAATTTTTTTTTTAAATTTTACTTGCCATGAAATTAGAGATTTATTTTTAAATATATCATGCTTGATGTAATTTCCCTTTTTAAAAAATTTTGAGATATTTTTTGCTAAATTTGTGAATCATCTGTTATATATTTTTGCCAATTCGTTGGTATTTATGCCTATACTCATTTAAAAAAAAAAACAATTGCATGGAAAAGGTCCGTATCAACATTTTTACCTCGAGGTGTCAAATTGTTGAATTAATTAATTTTAGGCGCTATCGTGAGTTTCCTTTTTTGTAAGGATTTCTCCTCAAACTCTTTCTGAGTTTTAAATTTTTTGTTCTTTTATCATCATTAAACATTTTCAATTAAACACTTTGGAATTATTTAGTTTTTTAAACTTGAATCTATTTTGAAATTTTTTTTTAAATACGAAATTTTCTATTCCATAAGATTTATCCATAAACGCTTTATGAGTTTAGGATTTTTTTTAAATTAATAAATATTTTCAGTTTAGCATTTTTGGACTTTGTTTGTTTCTTTTCTTTTTCTAAACTTAAACTTATTTCGAATTTT
>JBBYHL010031884.1:0-10329 GCA_038381835.1 Adansonia madagascariensis
TCTGAGGAAAACTTTCGATGAATTCACGTGCATTAGCCATTTTCTGCACCAAATCTTACTTTGTCAGCATATTCTCATTAAAAAAAAAAAAAAACTGAAATATGTGAAGATGGTTCATTGTTTTGTGGGTAAAAGATGATCATAACTTAGCTACATGTTCTATTTCAGTTTTGCCGACTCTGCCATTGAATCCACAGCCAATGTTCTCCTCTATAGAACAATTGAAAAGAACAGGTTCCTGGCTAACCATACTAACCTGTATTCAGAAAAATTAACAAGGTGAATAGGGGTGTCTAAGAAATATGAGAACATCCAAGTGATCAAATTTTTGTTGAAAACCAAACATAATTTGATTTTCGACGAAAAAGAAACAAAAATATTAAAGAATTTAGATCAACATGAATCCAAAAGGATGAATTAATATACTTCATCTAACTGCCTACAAATTTCCCTCCCATCCTGAAAGTTTTGGAGAAAATGTAAACTATGTATGTCATGCTTCCATCCATTTTGTTTAGACCCGATCATTTTTGACATGACATGATTACTGGACATGAAGACAATATTGGAATAAAAACTGAAATATGAACAAAAAAAAAAAATACCATAAACACAAAATTAATTTACAAATATATCAAAATTTATATAGTACGAGTTATTAATATATCAAAATTTATATAAAATATATAATTTCTTAAAAACGATTATAAAATGTGAAAATAACGTGGACACAGCGGCGATGCAATTCTGTTCTTGTCAAAACCTCACAAGTTGTGGGAATGCTTACAAGTTGTGAACAAAGTTGATAAATAAATGCAATGAAAAGGCTCTCATGCCTTGTGTAGAAAACTGGGTAATATTGTTCAAACAACCATAATTTTTCCTCTAATGAAGATCACATTCTTAAATGACATCATCAATAAAACCACTTAACATACAAAAATGAAGACCACTACCATGTTAGCTATCTATTCTTATACTATGAACTTTGAGTAGACACTGTATGAAGGCCATGCGGACATTGAGAAAGATCGGCAAAAGCACTACCTTTCGATGAAGACATTCATGTGATATTTACACTAAAGGAACCCCATTTAACAAAATCTTTCCCTTCCGAGGATCGTAAAACGTCTCAGTTAAGTTTGCTATCGTTGTCTGCAACAGATAGGAAATTTAGCTTGATTTGTTAGTCCAAGATAAAGAGAAATACATCAACTGTCTAGGAAATACTCTAACAAGCCAAAGGGAAACGAATGACTATTACTTTTCAACCGCCACTTGGTCCAACAAGGGCAACTTTTGAGCCAGGCTTCAATTTCAAAGTTATTCCCTGTAATTCAAACAGAAGGATCATATTTACATTATGTAGTAAAAAGTCGATAAATTCCTTCATTTTACCTTGTGGACGTCTGCACTATTTCAAGTTAAATAAAATGGTTGCATCAATTTTTGTCATTTTAATTTACTAGTTGAATCAGAACTTTTGAGTTTGAATCTAGACAACCGCTTCCCCTTTGATATTTCTTTAACCATTGTCTTATTACCCATTAGGTTGTGCATTATTGCTCTTATCATTTTCCAGCTTGCATGTTTCTTCTACACTTGGATCTACATGCAAGTCTATTAATCGTTTATCCAGCTTAAACTTTTAAGATAATTGATCACCCAATTTAAGCCCATACAAAAATGCTCATTTCTATAGTTAATTTCTTCCTAGGAAGGATACATACCATTCATGTGGTGGAGCAATGCAATTCAATATACACGTGATCCAGAATTAACTATAAACATAATTTTTCTTTTTTCATTTTCCCTTTTTTTACCATTAATTTTCTTCAAGTTTAGCATAGAGCCTAAAAGGAAGGACCAACTGAATCAAATCCGTCACCATTCAATCAACGCACATTATTGAGGCAAAACGTGGCTTAGTTTAATAGAGGAGAATATGTTCTATTAGACCTGTGGCTTAAATAAGCTTAAATTTACTAGTGTAGCAGAGAAAGCATTACCTTAACTACCATATGACTTGGTCGAGAAGGATAAGCAAACCAGACATCATTCAATTCTATATCTCCATCAGGATTTCTGCCATTGACGGTATAAAATCATGGATTTTGCAATGTATGCGTTGACAAGAAGTGACAAGAAAGGGAGCTAAAATGGGTGACTGTTGATTTTAATCCGACTTACATGCCTTCTAATTTGGTGTCTAAAAGAAGTTCACAATCAGATATCCGAAGTTGTCAGCAAATTACCCTGAAAGACTAATGCTGTTACATAAAATGCTGACATGGGATGATTTACTAATACTAAGTCGTCACGTTTCAGGTCCATGCCACATTAGTATTTAATTGACTTGACATGTGATGACTTAGTATTGGTCAACCATGCCACATCAACTTTTTATGTAATAGTGTTAGTCTATTAAGTTAATTTGCTTAACAAAAATAAAGTTTAGATACCTAACTGTGAATATTTTTTAGATACCAAATCGTTAAAAGATGTATAGTTCGGTGACCAATTTACATGTTAACCCTTTTAACGTTGTCACAGAATCTTGTCTTGCAACCTGACGTAAGAGTAAACTACTAAAACTACTGGAATTTAAGTTTAATGATATTGTAGTTTGACTAACCCACGCGAGCACTTATCTCCTGGTTTTGGCATGCTTGAGACACGATCTAAGAGCTGGAAAATCCTCCCACTTGATCCTGCAGCTTTCATAGCAGACACATACAATCCCTGATAATGCAGATACTGGGGATACAACTGCAGGCAGAGAGATTTAGTAGTATGAAAATCTTACTGACAATAATCCGCCATGAAAACAAGCTTTATATAACCAATGAATTGGTTAAGCATGTTCAGTTAATTTGTTCTTGAGACCAAAAATTGCAGATTGAACATAAAAATTAACTAGTCCAAAACTTGTAAATGTGGGTGGAACTGTAAATGAACGGTGATGAAGGGAGTACCTGTGAGATTATAAAGGATGAAGGATGTAAGAGAGCCAGCTGTTAGAAATCCCATTGTTGTCGAGTAGGCTCCATAAGTCACCACTATGAAAATAGACAATTTTGATGCAGCGTTCAGTCCTCCAAAGTATAGGGCCAACTACTTTCTGCAGTAGAAGAGAATAAAACTTGAGCATTTTCCTTTAAAAACATCAGTGATGTAACGAATACTATCACGATTAGTTGTGATGAAAATCGACAATTATTATGATCAATTGCGATGAATATCCAAAAAGAGCTGAATAGCATTCGTAACATCATGTTGCGGCTACTAGTTAAATCCCTGCATACGTGAACGTGAATGTGTGTGTGATTGAGAGGGAGAGGGGGGTAAGCATATGGTCACTCACAACTCGATTGAGTCCAAGCTTCAGTCTCTCATCAACCTTCCCAGAGTATTTTGATATAGCACAACCTTCTTGAGCAAATGATCTAATGGTTCGAATAGCTCCAAGAGATCCCTAAACATCAAGGTTTGTCATGAAGGAAATGCAAGAAATATGACATGTCAATTATATGTATAAAGATATCCTGAAATTTAAGCAATAATGCATTTGAGTTTTGAAGTACATTTGAAATACAGCAGTAGCAACTTTCGGAAGAATATTCTTTCTTTTGATTTTGTTCATTTAGAAATGGTCCATTTTAGCTTTGAATTTGATAATACAGTTTGTTTTTAATGGACTATATCTACCATCCAAGTTCTTTACTATCAGAATTTGGACATTGCATGAAAACCATGCAGGGCTATCCGAAGGAAATAATCAGCTATAATTCTAACAAACCTCAGCAACTGAGGCAGCTAATGCAGCTGCAGCTTGTTTTGTGTGCGAAAGTTGCTCAAGATAGCGTCCGAATTTATGTATGGTGACTGCAATAACCGGCACTACCACCAAGGCTAGCACTAACTACAAATAATGGCCACTGTGATTGCTGCTACACTCCTTTAATTTTATGGAAGAAAATTAATCAAAATTACATGAACAAGCAAAACAACATACATGTTAGTTTCCATGATGATGAAAACATGAAGCCAATGCCAATCATGACAACTATTAGATTCCGAAGTGCCGCTGAAATATTGGTTGTGGTTGCAGTTTTAATGATCTGGGTATCCTCAGATAGCCGGTTGAGGAGTTCGCCTGTCGAAGTGAATCGAAGAAGGCTATTTCCTGTTGCACAATTTTAGGATAAAAAAACTGATGGAAACATTGAGTTCTGGGCAAACTGAAATGAATAACTTAAAAAATCTTTGGTCTCTTAGATTGCGTCAGAATACAATGCATGAAAACCTTATTCGTTATAAGACTCGAGGATTCCATGAACCGTGGATTTAGAACCGCAGTACTAAGGGTGAATTTGGTATATATTGTAACCACGGCCTTACCTGATTGATAAGGTGACTGAACAAGTTTTGCCTTAGACGAGCTACAATCCTTTCACCTTCAGAAGAAAACAACAATGCTTGAACTACTCTGCATATAGACCTGAAAAGACAGGATGGGGAAACAAGAACCTTTAGAGTCGATTTTTTAGTTTAAAATCAACTGATATGAGCTCAACCAACCTCTATCTTTACTTGGAACAATTATCTTGAAGTTCAACATGCATTTGACATTCATCTAAAAAGTATTAAATGAACCTCAAAAGTTGAAAATTTTACTTGTAAATTATGGATACGCTTTGAAGCATATGACATAACTCTAGAATTAATTGATTCTACCACTTCTCTGAGTATTCTAGAGAAATGAATATAATTGAGATTCTATTAGGAATTTGGTTTTGAGATTAACATCTAATCTATATTAAGCAAAATTTATGCATTAAAATTAAGAATAATCATGCCCTGTATACCCTGAAGCATCTGAACAAATAATTAGGTCGTTTGGAAGCTTCATTGTACATCTAAACAAACATGTATATATGTATATATATGTGTGTGTATATATATATGTATATGTGTGTGTGTATATATACGTTCTTTATCTGTTAGTGTAGACAACCAAACATGTGAAGGGACGTATTTCAATGATGTAAGAAAAGAGATTTCTGTCTATCCGAACTGTACGTAAAACCAGATAAAGCTGCTTCGTTACTTTTAGGTCCAAAGGTCTCACCAATTTCGAAATCCCACACTTAATCAGGATAAAGCTGGAAGCAACTGATGGATAATTAGAGGAAAAACTTTAACTATTATATAAGACAAAAGGAAAAGGAAAATTACCCCATTACAAGTATTAGCAGAGTATATGTTATGGTTTTCTTGATGGCTTCCAAAGCTTCTGATTGCTGCTCTGGTGTCTTTATTTCTCTTAATACAGTATCCATAATCTTTCCATCATATTTAGGCTGCAACAGAAGCATTTTAATACAAAAGCGCAACCTAGGGATTGTGGAAGGGTTTGCAGATGCTGAAATTCAAACTCAGATTTATTGGTTGCCACGTCCTAATGGTGTCTGCATGAAGGCAATGCCCTGCGTTTTGCTTTCTAGTTTTCTATCCAATTTAGATATGTTATTAGATGTACTTGGAGACATGATGGATGAACATAAGAATAAAAGATGGCTGATACAAAACACTCATCTCAAAACAAATTTCACTGAGATTTACGTGAGAAGCTCTAGCCTTGATACAATAGAGGAATTCAAACAGGTGTAGAAAAGAACATTTGTCTATAACAAAGATATCCATCAAGGACTTAATCCTTGTCTTGCTCAGATTTGGGTGTGAGTGTTAGACACGGATATGTTCAGTTATTTTCAAGATTTTCACGTATTTAAAGGGTTCTTGGAGGATTATATGCCCATACCCATATCTAGATATGCATTGAAAATGAGTACTTCAAGAAAAATGAAGAGTCAAAGCAATATAGGCTATTCTTGAATGGTGCACTTCTGTTAGCATTAGCTAAGGCTATTTCATCCATTTTTTTCATCATATAATTCATAATCACGGGGAAATAGAGGAACAAACATACAATCAAGACACTTTGATGCAGATGCTACGAAAAGCGCAATGGTGCCAACGATTAGCTTCCCAGCATCTGGTTTTCCCTACAAAATTGCAGAAATTATTCCAATATATATATATATATATATATATATATATATATATATTGGAATGCATGTAATTCTAGTCCTATGCACAATGAAAAACCAAATTCTGACTAACCAGTGAAACTACTCTGGACAATCCAACATGGCTGCCTGCAAAAAGTTCGAAAACAAAATCAAGTCTGCCCCACAACTGGGAAATAAAACATAGAACAAATAACATGATCATCCATTACCTCAACGGCACTGCCTTGCTCAACATCTGATATGGGATGGTTGGATGACTGATTATCGTTGCATGCTTACTTGCCTGCACAAATGAAAGTGAATTGGTTCCATTAAACTAGTGATGGATATATATATATATATATATATATATATATCACACTAAATAAAGGACTATTGCTATGTTACTTGAACTTGGGTATGAGTGTTATATATAGGTATATGTCCGAGATAATTATGTTCAATTGTTTCTAAGTATTTCCACGTATTTGGAAGGTTTTTAAGGGTCATATCCCCATACATATATTCGAATATGAGTTGAATATGAATATCGAACACAGCTACTTCAAAAAATAAGAGTGAGAGTAGGTTAATGGTGTCTATTAAACTAGCATGCTTTACTACATAGACAAAGCACCTTGTTTGGGGCAAAGAACTTATTTGAGTTTGAGGCATTTCCTCAAATGCACTCAATTGCATTTTTTCCCGCTAGCTAAGCTTTTTTCTTAATATAAATTTTTTTCATGTAACTAAATCAAGCGTCACCTTCAACATTCTTCTTCATTGTGCCAAATATTCTTCTAATATACATAAATATTTGCTTAATTTGAGGGTTTCAATTTATATGGCTTTTGAGAGAATTTAAGTCGATGATAGTGAAATTTGGTGAGCTTTCATTATTTGAAATAAGAAGGAAAACAAATTACGATGATTGGGTTGCAGGACTTCTCTCTTGCATCATCTTACGTATCAGATTCATTAGTCATCATTTTGCATACGCCTACATTAAAAGCATTGTCTTATCTAGGCACCCATGAGTCCTACAAGATTTTATCATCCAAATTGGCTCAATGGGTACCATGGTTGATAAAAGGACTTTCACAAGAGAGAGGTCCTTGGTTCAAACCAAGAGAGGTGCACTTTCAAGCGACAGGAGCTTGCGGGACTTATGGGTACTTAGAGAAGACAATACCTTTGATATAGGTATGTGCGGGGTGACAGCCGAATCCCTATACGTAAGGTGATATGATAGAAACATCTTGAAAAACCAATCATCATTGAAATATTCACTTATTTCACCCTAAAATAGCTACATAGGACTAAGAAACATCCAAAGACATTGCTATAATTAGAACAAAGACCCTAATTATCAAAGCCAGACTCCAAAAAAGAAAGATCCAAGAAAGAAACAAAAGAGAATATATGTAAGAACAACATCTTGACGTATTAGAACTAAAGACACTATATTAATGCATTAGAACACATTGATTATAAAAAAATGAAGATGTTTTAGAATTACATTAAAAACAAAGTACAAAAGTTAACTAGAATGTTAAAAAAAAAAATCCTAGAAAAACATGATACAAAACCAAACAAGATCATATGTATATGTTAGCATGGGTAGGACGTAAAAGAGAAAAGGAAACCAAACTTCCTTGCACAAAAGAGGGACACCTGTCAATGCCTGAATTAGAAATGAAGCCTACGTTGATAAACAAGAAATATTGATAAACAAATGTGGGAATGGAGAGTTGGAAATCGTTTCTGTGAAGTAGCTGCTACTCTGTCTTTTTAAGACTTCATGGGATTATAAACCAAAAAAAAAAAAAGACTAATTTGTCTAAATATTTATTATCTGATTATGTTTTCCGGATTCTTCATTTTTTATAAAAATTTGTGTCCAACATAAATTCGGACATAAGTATTAGAGTATGATCCTCTAAATATATAAAAATTAAAAAAAAAATCAAGTTTATTTATTTCAAACACAAACTCGTACTCAATATATTTTCTGAGTCCAAATAACATAGATGGTGCAATTAAAAAAAATTTATGAGGTAATTATTATTATTTTGAAATTTGGTGCATTGGTGGTTTTATGGCATGTTTCATGAGGCCTTCTTATATATAAAAAAAAAAAGAAAATAATTCATTTTACCCATCTAGATAAAAAAAAAAAAAGAATTTACTATGCAGCAGGTTAAGTTTACTATCAAAGAAGCAAAGATATAAATAGAAGAATTTTTATTTTAAATGTTAAGCATTAAAAAGAATGGTATTTAATAACTTATCATGTTTAATGCTTGTTTAGAAAAAAGGCAAGGTCAAATGGTATTCGTGTTTAATATCTACGTTCGACGTATATTTGAATATAAATATTAAAATATGATCTTGAAAAATCTTTCAATTTTTTTTTTTTTAAATACCGCACTGCTAAAATATGTATTGTTAGAATGTTGACGTATCTATTTTGGTTCTATTATCGAGTAAATGTCATAAAAGATACACAAAAAATGTTCTGTGCTGAACAACATATGCATAAGCTAGTTCCCAAACTGAGGGTGAGTATATATTTGAAATATATTCAATTTTTTTTTTTTATATATTTAAAAGATTAAATTTTTACTCGTGTCGGATATAAATACTTAAAATGAAAACTTTGAGTAACATACTGCATATGGACATTATTTAAGCATTTGGATCTAGATTTTTGTGTTTGATCCTTGTAAATGCCTCCTAACAAGAGCAGTGTAGATGCCATTGTGGGTGAAAAGCTGTTTGATGTGTGCCACTCCCAGCTATCTGTCTATCGGCTACAACGCCTACGCTGTCTGCACTTTGGACAGTTTAAAGTCTGTGTGCTATTACCAGAACTGTCCTACCCCTCGTCAGTGAAGCCATACCATCTTATCCGGTGCACCTAAATTAGTTTTCAAAGAATTTGAGCATGTTAATGAGCTCCAGTGAATTTAAGAATACCTGACTAGCGTAGTTGGACTTGGACATGTCACGTACGGGGCAAACAACAGTACTGTTGGGGGAGAAAAGAAGATAGAACAGCAAGGAGCTTTGTTGCTTTAATTTTTTATTTTTCTTAAATAATTCGTATTCAAAATATATTTGAACTTAAGTACAAGGATATAACTTTTTAAAGACTTCAAATATAAAGAAAAAAATTGAATATATCAGATGTAAACTCATATCCGATATTTACATTCAGGTTTGAGTAACATTGGCTAGGAGAGATTGGGTTAACTTATTTTCTTCTAATACTTCCTCTGTTCTTAGAAAGGAAGAGTTAAGAATCAGATTGTATGAAAACCTTCTTTGGTCTCACCGCATATGAAATCCATGTCCTACAGCCGTGTGCTATACCTCTGGAGGTGGGCTTGTGGATCTGACTCTCCAAGGGCACACCAAATACATGTCCAACATTAACACCGAGTCTGAGTAACTTCGGTCTTACCTGGACGAGGAACTCACTCTCAGCATCCGGAGCACTTGTAGCTTCATCCAACAGCAAAACCCCTGGATTTATTAATAGTGCTCTTGTAATTGCTATGCTCTGTTTCTGGCTTCCAAAGAGCCTCGACCCTCGTTCTCTAACAACTGTTCGATACTTTGCAGGAAATTGTCAATGAATTCATAGGCATTAGCCATTTTCTGCACCATTTTACTTCATTAGCAGTGCACGCAAAAACTGATATCTGTTGAAGGTGGCTTATTGATATTGGTAAAAGAGGAAGAAGATGATCATAACTCACAGCACTGATAATATTCCAGCATTGCCGGCTTTTCCATTGAACCCATAGGCAATGTTCGCCTCTATAGAACAATTGAAAAGAACAGGTTCCTGGCTGACTATGCTTACCTATGTTCCAGAAAGACAAGGAAGAAAGGCTATATTACTCGGAATCAGGAGTGTCAGGTATCAGTATATGTCCGATGCGGGTATAATTAATTAATTTTTTTTTTTTTTTTTTTATGTTTTTCCATATATCTGGATGATCGCACCCCCATAGGCCAACTGGTGCCAGACATGGGTGTAGCTCATAGGTACTTCAGGAAAAAATTAAGAGCCTGAGTAATATAGAATGAGGTTGAGGACCAAAATGGAGGAAAAATATGTCAGAGCATTTATATCAAGAATCAGAGGATTATAGTATATAAAACATGAACCCAAAAGCATGAAATGATACACTTCACATAATTGTTTGCACAATTTCCTTTTCTTCTTGAAAGGTTGATAGAAAGG
>JBBYHL010031895.1:0-10327 GCA_038381835.1 Adansonia madagascariensis
ACAAACTTAGATACTCATAATATTCTCCATTCTTTTTGTTATGGGCACTACAATCATGTTCTACTCATTGGGATACACGATATTGATGCTTTGGATTTGCAAGAAAAGCTTTTCTTTAAAGCATTTTCCTTATAATCAAAGTTCAACCATGAAATGAGACAAACTTGGATACTCATAATAATGTCCATTCTTTTTGTTATTGGTGCTGCAATCATGTTCCCCACATTGGGATAGACGATATTGATGCTTTGGATTTGCAAGAAAAGCTTTTTTTTCCACCATTTTCTTTATAATCAAGGTTCATCCGTGGAATGAGACAAACTTGGATACCCATAATAATCGCTGTTTTTTTTTGTTATGGGCACTACAATCATGTTCTCCTCATTAGGATACACGATATTGATGCCTTTGATTTGCAAGAAAAGATTTTCATTCCAGCATTTTCCTTATAATCGAAGCTCATCCATGAAATCTGACAAACTTGGGTGCTCGTAATAATCTCTATTCTTTTTTTATTTGCTCTGCAATCATGTTCTCCACATTGGGATACACGATATTGATGCTTTGGATTTGCAAGAAAAGCTTTTCTTTGCACCATTTTCCTTATAATCAAAGTTCTACCATGAAATAAGACAAACTTGGATAATAGAAATAATCTCCACTACTTTTGTTATTAGCAAAACAATCATGTTCCCCACATTAGGATACACGATATTGATGCTTTGGATTTGTAAAAAAAGCTTTTCTTTCCATCATTTTCCTTATAATCAATGTTCATCCATGAAATGAGACAAACTTGGATGCTCAAAATAATCCCCATTCTTTTTGTTATTGGCACTACAATCATGTTCTCTTCATTAGGATACACGATATTGATGCTTTGGATTTCCAAGAAAAGCTTTTCTTTCCACCATTTTCCTTATAATCAAAGTTCATCTGTCAAATGAGACAAACTTGGATACTCATTATAATCTCCATTCCTTTTGTTATTGGCACAACAATCATGTTCTCCATATTAGGATACACAATATTAACGCTTTCGATTTGCAAGAAGAGCTTTTCTTTCCACCATTTTCCTTATAATCAAATTTCATCCGTGAAATGTGACAAACTTAGATACTCAAAATAATCTATATTTTTTTTATTATGGGCACTACAATCATGTTCTCCACATTGGGATACGTGATATTGAAGCTTTGGATTTAAAATAAAAGCTTTTGTTTCCACCATTTTTCTTATAATCAATGTTCATCTATAAAATGAGACAAACTTGGGTACTCGTAATAATCTCTATTTTTTTTGTTGTTGGCACTACAATCATGTTCTCCTCATTGTGATGCACGATATTGAAGCTTTGGATTTGCAAGAAATGCTTTTCTTTCCACCATTTTCCTTGTAATTAATGTTCATCAGTGAAATGAGACAAACTTAGATACTCATAATAATCTCCATTCTTTTTCTTATGGAGACTATAATCATGTTCTCCTCTTTCGGATACACGATATTAATGCTTTGGATTTGCAGGAAAAGCTTTTCTTTCTACCATTTTTCTTATAATCAAAGTTCATCTGTGAAATGAGATAAACTTGGATACTCATAATAATCTCCATTCTTTTTGTCATTGGCCCTGCAATCATGTTCTCCACATTGGGATACACGATATTGATGCTTTAGATTTATGAGAGAAGCTTTTCTTTCCACCATTTTCCTTATAATCAAAGTTCGTTTGTGAAGTGAGACAAACTTGGATACTCATAATAATCTCCATTCTTTTTCTTATAGGCATTGCAATCATGTCCTCCTCATTGAGATACACGATATTGAGGCATTGGATTTTCGGGAAAAGCTTTTCTTCCCACCATTTTCTTTACAATCATAGTTCATCTGTAAAATGAGACAAACTTGGATACCTATAATAATGTCCATTCTTTTTGCTATTGGCACTACAGTTATGTTTCCCACTTTAGGATACGTGACCTTGAAGCTTTGGATTTGCAAGAAAAGCTTTTCTTTCCACCATTTTCCTTGTAATTAATGTTTACCTGTGAAATGAGACAAACTTTGATACTCATAATAATCTTCATTCTTTTTATAATGGGCACTACAATCATGTTCACCTCATTAGGATACACGACATTCATGCTTTGAATTGGCATGAAATGCTTTTCTTTTCCTCATTTCCTTATAATTAAAGTTCATCTGTGAAATGAGACACACTTGGACACATGTAATAATCTCTATTCTTTTTGTTATTGGCATTGTAATCATGTTCCCCGCATTGGGATAGATGATATTGGTGCTTTGGATTTGCAACAAAAGCTTTTCTTTCCACCATTTTTCTTGTAATTAATGTTCATCCGTGAAATGAGACAAACATAGATATTCAAAATAATCTCCATTCTTTTTGTTATTGGCATTATAATCTCTATTCTTTTTGTTATTGGCATTGTAATCATGTTCCCCGCATTGGGATAGATGATATTGATGCTTTGGATTTGCAACAAAAGCTTTTCTTTCCACCATTTTCCTTGTAATTAATGTTCATCCGTGAAATAAGACAAACATGGATATTCAAAATAATCTCCAGTCTTTTTGTTATTGGCACTATAATCATGTTCTCCTCGTTGGGATACAGGATACTGATGCTTTGGATTTGCAAGAAAAGCATTTCTTTCCACCATTTTCTTTATAATCAAATTTCATCTGTGAAATGAGATAAACTTGAATACTCGTAATAATCTCCATCCTTTTTGTTATGGGCACTTCTATCAAGTTCTCCATATCGGGATACACGATATTGAAGCTTTGGCTTTGAAATAAAAGCTTTTCCTTCCACCATTTTCCTTATAATCAAAGTTCATCTGTGAAATGAGACAAACTTGGATACTCATGTTAATCACCATTCTTTTTGTTATTGGTATTACAATCATATTTTCCTCATTGGGATGCACGATATTGAGGCTTTGGATTTACATGAAATGCTTTTCTTTCCACCATTTTCCTTGTAATTAATATTCACTAGTGAAATTAGACAAACTTGGATACTCATAATAATCTCCATTCTTTTTGTTATGGGCACTACAGTCATGTTCACCTCATTGGGATACACAATATTGATGCTGTGGATTTGCAGGAAAAGCTTTTTTTTCCACCATTTTCCTTATAATCAAATTTCATTCACGAACTGAGACAAACTTGGATACTCGTAATAATCTCCATTCTTTTTGTTATGGGTACTACAATCATGTTCTCCTCATTGGGATACATGATATTGATGCTTTGGATTCACAGTTTCTTTCCTCCATTTTCCTTATAATCAAAGTTCATCCATTAAATCAGCCAAACTTGGATACCTATAATAATCCCTATTTATTTTGTTATTGGCACTACAGTCATGTTCTCTACATCGAAGCATTGGATTTGAAATAAAAGCCTATCTTTCCACCATTTTCCTTATCATCAAAGTTCATCCGTGAAATGAGACAAACTTGGATACTTGTAATAATCTCCATTATTTTTGTTATGGACACTACAATCATGTTCTCCTCATTAGGATACATGATATTGATGCTTTGGATTTAGAAGACAAGCTTTTATTTTCACCATTTTCCTTATAATCAAAGTTCATCCATTAAATGAGAAAAACTTGGATACTCGTAATAATCTCCATTCCTTTTGTTATTGGCATAACAATCATGTTCTCCACATTAGGATACACGGTATTAATGCTTTTGATTTTGAAGAAAAGCTTTTTTTTCTACCATTTTCCTTATAATCAAATTTCATCTGTCAAATGTGACAAACTTGGATACTCGAAATAATATCTATTCTTTTTGTTATGGGTGCTACAATCATGTTCTCCACATTGGGATACATGATGTTGATGCTTTGGATTTGAAATAAAAGCTTTCCTTTCCACCATTTTCCTTATAATTAATGTTCATCCATGAAATGAGACAAACTTAGATACTTATAATAATCTCCATTCTTTTTGCTATAGGCACTACAGTCATGTTCACCTCATTGGGATACACGATATTGATGCTGTGGATTTGCAAGAAAGGTTTTTTTTTCCACCATTTTCCTTATAATCGAATTTTATTCGTGAACTTAGACAAACTTGGATACTCATAATAATCTCCATTCTTTTTGTAATGGGCACTACAATCATGTTCTCCTCATTTAGGATACACGATATTGACGCTTTGGATTCACAGGAAAAGCTTTTCTTTCCTCCATTTTCCTTATAATCTAAGTTCATCCATTAAATCAGCCAAACTTGGATACCTATAATAATCCCCATTTATTTTGTTATTGGCACTACAGTCATGTTCTCTACATTGAAGCATTGGATTTGAAATAAAAGCCTTTCTTTCCACCATTTTCCTTATAATCAAATTTCATCTATCAAATGTGACAAACTTGGATACTCGAAATAATCTCTATTCTTTTTGTTATGGGTGCTACAATCATGTTCTCTACATTAGGATGCACGATGTTGATGCTTTGGATTTGAAATAAAAGCTTTTCTTTCCACCATTTTCTTTATAATTAATGTTCATCCATGAAATGAGACAAACTTATATACTCATAATAATCTCTATTCTTTTTGCTATTGGCATTGCAATCATGTTCCGTACATTGGGATACATGATCTTGATGCTTTAGATTGCAAGAAAAGCTTTGCTTTGCTCCATTTTCCTTATAAGTAATGTTCATCCATGAAATGAGACAAACTTAGATACTTATAATTATCTCCATTCTTTTTGCTATAGGCACTACAATCATGTTCACCTCATTGGGATACACAATATTATTGCTTTGGATTTGCAAGAAAGATTTTCTTTCCACCACTTTCCTTATAATCAAAGTTCATCTATGAAATGAGACAAACTTGGATACTCGTAATAATCTCCAATCTTTTTGTTATTGGCATTGCCATCATGTTCCCCACATTGGGATACACGATATTGATGCTTTCAATTAGCAAGAAAAGGTTTTTTCTGGCCATTTTTCTTAAAATCAAAGTTCATTCATGAAGTGAGACCAACTCGGATACTCCTAATAATCTCTGTTCTTTTTGTTATGGGCACTACAATCATGTTCTCCTCATTGGGATACACGATATTGATACATTGGATTTGTAGGAAAAGCTTTTCTTTCCACCATTTTCCTTAAAATCAAAGTTCATCTGTGAAAAGAGACAAACTTGGAAACTTGTTATAATCTCTATTTCTTTTGTTATTGGTACTACAATTATGTTCTCCACATTGGGACAGACGATATTAATGCTTTGGATTCACAGGAAAAACTTTTCTTTCCACCATTTTCCTTATAATCAAAGTTTATTCGAGAAATCAGCCAAACTTGAATACCTATAATAATTTCCATTTTTTATTATTGGAACTACAATTATGTTCTCCACATTTTGATACACAACAATGAAGCTTTGGATTTGAAATAAAAGCTTGTCCTTCCACCATTTTCCTTATCGTTAAAGTTCATCCATGAAATTAGACAAACTTGGATACTCATAATAATCTCTATTCTTTTTGTTATTGGTGCTACAATCATATTCTCCTAATTAGGATACGCGATATTAAAGCTTTGGATTTGCAAGAAATGCTTTTCTTTCCACCATTTTCCTTGTAATTAATGGTCATACGTGAAATGAGACAAACTTGGATACTCAAAATAATCTCCATTCTTTTTGTTATGGGCACTACAATCATGTTGTCCTCATTAGGCTACACAATATTGATGCTTTGGACTTGCAAGAAAAGCTTTTCTTTCCACCATTTTCCTTATAATCATATTTTCATCCGTGAAATGAGACAAACTTGGATACTCGCAATAATTGCCATTCTTTTTGTTATGGGCACTACAATCATGTTCTCCTCGTTAGGAAACACGATATTGATCTTTGGATTTTCAAGAAAAGCTTTTCTTTCCACCATTTTCCTTATGATCAAAGTTTATCCGTGAAATAAGACAAACTTGGATATTTGTAAAAATCTCTATTCCTTTTGTTATAGGCACTACAATCATGCTCTCTACATTGGGATACATGATATTGATGCTTTGAATTCATAAGAAAAGCTTTTCTTTCACCATTTTCCTTATAATCAAAGTTCATCCGTAAATCAACCAAACTTGGGTACCCATAATAATCTCCATTTTTTTTTGTTATTGGGCTACAATCATGTTCTCTATATTTGGATACACGATATTGAAGCTTTAGATTTGAAATAAAAGTTTTTTTTTCCATCATTTTCCTTACCATCAAAGTTCATCTGTGAAATGAAACAAACTTGTTTAATAATCCCCATTCTTTTTGTTATTGGCACTTTAATCATGTTTTCCTCATTAGGATGCATGATATTGAAGCTTTGGATTTGCAAGAAAAGCTTTTCTTTCCACCATTTTCTCTATAATCGAAGTTTATCCGTGAAATGAGACAAAGTTGGATACTCATTATAGTCTAAATTCTTTATGTTATGGGCACTATAATCACATTCTCCTCATTGGGAAACATGATATCGATGCTCTGGATTTGCAAGAAAAGCTTTTCTTTCCATTTTTTCCTTATAATCAAAGTTCATCCATGAAATAAGACAAACATGGAAACTTGTTATAATCTCTATTCGTTTTGTTGTTGGCACTACAATCATGTTCTCCACATAGGGATAGACGATATTGATGCTTTGGATTCACAGGAAAAGCTTTTCTTTCCCCCATTTTCCTTATAACCAAAGTTCATCTGTGAAATCAGCCAAACTTGGATACCTATAATAATCTCCATTTTTTTGTTATTGGCACTACAATCATGTTCTCCATATTGGGATACATGATAATGAAGCTTTAGATTTGATATAAAAGCTTGTCTTTCTATTATTTTCATTACCATCAAAGTTCATTAGTGAAATGAGACAAACTTGGATACTCGTAATAGTCTCCATTCTTTTTGTTATTGGCACTACAATCATATTCTCCTTATTGGGATACAAGATATTGATGCTTTGGATTTGCAAGAAAAGCTTTTCTTTCTACCATTTTCCTTATCATCAAAGTTCATCTATGAAATGAGATAAACTTGGATACTCTAATAATCTCGATTCTTTTTTTCATTGGCACTACAATCATGTTTTCCTTATTGGGATGCACGATATTGAAGCTTTGGATTTGCAAGAAAAGCTTTTCTTTCCACCATTTTCCTTATAATCAAAGTTTATTCGTGAAATGAGACAAACTTGGATACTCATTATAGTCTACATTCTTTATGTTATGGGCACTACAATCATGTTCTCCTCATTGGGAAGCATGATATTGATGCTCTGGATTTGCAAGAAAAGCATTTCTTTTCACTTTTTCCTTATAATCAAAGCTTATTCGTGAAATGAGATAAACATGGAAACTTGTTATAATCTCTCTTCCTTTTGTTATTAGCACAACAATCATGTTCTCCACATTGGGATAGACGGTATTGATGCTTTTGATTCACAGGAAAAATGTTTCTTTCCTCTATTTTCCTTATAATCAAAGTTCATCCGTGAAATTAGCCAAACTTAAATACCCATAATAATCTCCATTTTGTTGTGATTGGCACTACAATCATGTTCTCCACATTGGGATACACGATAATAAAGCTTTGGATTTGAAATAAAAGCTTGTCTTTCCATGATTTTCCTTACCGTCAAAGTTCATCCATGAAATGAGACAAACTTGGATACTCATAATAATCTCCATTCTTTTAATTATTGGCACTACAATAATATTCTCATCATTGGGATACACGATATTAAAGCTTTGGATTTGCAAGAAATGCTTTTCTTTCCACCATTTTCCTTGTAATTAATATTCATCCGTGAAATGAGACAAACTTAGATACTCATAATAATCTCTATTCTTTTTGTTATGGGCACTACATTCATGGTCTTTTCATTGGGATACAAGATATTGATGCTTTGGATTTGCAAGAAAAGCTTTTCTTTTCGCTATTTTCCTTATAATTAAATTTCATTTGTGAAATGAGGCAAACTTGGATACTCATAATAATCGCCATTCTTTTTGTTATGGGCACTACAATCATGTTCTCCTAATTAGGATACATGATATTGATACTTTGGATTTGCAAGGAAAGCTTTTCTTTTCGCCATTTTCCTTATGATCAAAGTTTATACGTGAAATGAGACAAACTTGGACATTTCTAAAAATCTCCATTCCATTTGTTGTGGGCACTACAATCATGCTTTCCACATTGGGATACATGATATTGATGCTTTGGATTTGCAAGAAAAGCTTTCCTTTCCACCATTTTCCTTGTAATCAAAGTACATTAATGAAATCAGCCAAACTTAGATACCCATAATAATCTCTATTTTTTTTGTTATTGGCACTACAATCATGTTCTCCACATTAGGGTACATGATATTGAAGCTCTAGATAAAAGCTTTTCTTTCCACCATTTTCCTTATCATCAAAGTTCATCCATGAAATAAGACAAACTTGGATACTCGTAACAATCTCCATTCTTTTTGTTATTGGTACTACAATCATGTTTTCCTCATTGGGATGCACGATATTGAAGCTTTGGATTTGCAAGAAATACTTTTCTTTCCACCATTTTCCTTGTAATTAATGTTCATCAGTGAAATGAGACAAACTTGGATACTCATAATAATCTCCATTCTTTTTGTTATGGGCACTATAATCATGCTCTCCTCATTGGGATAGGTGATATTGATGCTTTGGATTTACAAGAAAAGCTTGTCTTTCTACCATTTTCCTTATAATCAAATTTCATCCGTGAAATGAGATAAACTTGGAAACTTGAAATAATCTCTATTCCTTTTGTTATTGGCACTACAATCATGCTCTCTACAATTGGGATAGACGATATTGATGCTTTGGATTCACAAGAAAAGCCTTTTTTCCACCATTTTCCTTATAATTAAAGTTCATCCATGAAATCAGCCAAACTTGGATAGCTATAGTAATCTTCATTTTTTTGTTATTGGCATTACAATCATGTTCTCCATATTGGGATTCAAGATAATGAGGCTTTGGATTTAAAATAAAAGCTTGCCTTTCCATAATTTTCCTTATCATCAAAGTTCATCCGTTAAATGAGACAAACTTGGATACTCTTAATAATCTCCATTCTTTTTGTTATTTGCACTACAATCATATTCTCCTCATTTGGATACACGATATTGAAGCTTTGGAATTGCAAGAAAAGCTTTTCTTTCCACCATTTTCTTTGTAATTAATGTTCATCTATGAAATGAAACAAACTTGGATACTCATAATAATCTCCATTCTTTTTCTTACAGGCACTACAATCATGTTCTCCTCATTGGGATACATGATATTAATGTTTTAGACTTGCAAGAAAAGCTTTTCTTTGCACCTTTTCCTTGTAATCAAATTTCATCTGTAAAATAAGGCAAACCTGGATACTTGTAATAATCTCCATTCTTTTTGTTATGGGCACTACAATCATGTTTTCCTCGTTAGGATAAATGATACTAGCTCTTTGGATTTGCAAGAAAAGCTTTTCTTTCCACCATTTTCCTTATAATCAAAGTTCACCCATGAAATGAGACAAACTTGGATACTCAAAATAATCCCCATCCATTTTGTTATTGGCACTGCAATCATGTTTTCCTTATTGGGATACATGATATTGATGCTTTGGATTTACAAGAAAAGCTTTTCTTTCCACCATTTTCCTTATAAACAAAGTTCATCCATCAAATGAGACAAACTTGGATAGTCATAATAATCTCCATTCCTTTTGTTATTGGCACACCAATCATGTTCTCCACATTAGGATACATGATATTAATGCTTTCGATTTGCAAGAAAAGCTTTTTTTTCCACCACTTTCCTTATAATCGAATTTCATCTGTGAAATGTTAGAAACTTGGATACTCAAAATAATCTCCATTCTTTTTGTTATGGGCACTACAATCATGTTCTCCATATTAGGATACACGATATTGAAGCTTTGGATTTGAAATAAAAGCTTTTCTTTCCACCATTTTTCTTATAATCAATGTTCATCCGTGAAATGAGACAAACTTAGGTACTCGTAATAATCTCCATTCTTTATGTTATTGGCACTACAATCATCTTCTCTTCATTCTGATGCATGGTATTAAAGCTTTGGATTTGCAAGAAATGCTTTCTTTCCACCATTTTCCTTGTAATTAATGTTCATTAGTGAAATGAGATAAACTTGGATACTTATAATAATCTCCATTCTTTTTGTTATGGGCACTATAATCCTATTCTCCTCTTTGGGATACACGATATTAATGCTTTG
>JBBYHL010031906.1:0-10327 GCA_038381835.1 Adansonia madagascariensis
TCATATAGCCTCTTTTCATGCATCTTTTGCCATGTTCCTTCCATATTCGCATATCCATTTCATATTTAAATGGTCACTTTAATGGGTCTTAGTATGTTCAAATATTTTCTTGTGTTTTAAGGAGGCTTATGAAATAAAAATATTGTCTTGACAACTCCAACATTCACTCTTTTGTATCAACATGTTTATATCATCTCTATACACCCTATTTGTCATCTTCTTGCATCTACATCACCCATTTCCATGTCAAAATATCATCTTTGCTTGTTTGCATGCTTAATCCATGTTTATATTTGTATTTGTTGTATTTTGTTCATGATATCTCCATTAAAATGCTTGCTTGTCTCTTACAAACTGATTTTTAAAAAAATCGCCATGTTAAGTTCATGCTACTTCCAATAGATGAAGAATAGCATGGACTTAATGCTTTCATTAAATTAGTCTCCCAATCTTGGCAGTAAATCAACATTTTAGCTTTAGATTTCATGTTGAAATACGTTTATTTTAAAAAAAGGAAATCTTTTTTAGTATTAAACCTTGATCTTAAGTTTATGTTTGTTTTGGTGACATAGTCAATAGGTTGTTCCATCATCCCAAACTACTCCAAGATTGTGGAATGAACTTGTGAAGCCCTATTACTTTCTATCGCAGATGTTCAGACGTCCTAGGCCCTATCCTATCTTCGAAAAACCTAAAATATCAAATAATCCCCCTATTTTTGCTTTGGCAGCACTGTTGTCCAAACTTGAAAATTTATTTTTGAGCTACAAAATATTTCCTTTAATTTTTCTAATATTTTTCCATTAAAGGGCATCAAATCACCTTTCTAATGGTGTCTTATTTGCTGTCAGATCATCCTGGACGAGAGAGTTAGGATTTTTCAAACCTTTGCTATTTGAAACCCCTAAAACCAATGTGCAACATTCTGTTTGGGCCATTTTGGCCCATCAGCTGATTTCCACAAAATTTCCAGATATTTTTCCAAAAAGTTCATAAAATTCGCTTTTTAGAAAGGTATTATCCATGATCTAACGATCTGCGATAAGCTTAGAATGGTTTTTCAAAATCCATTATGCCCTTTTAATTTTACATGCTACCAGAGCTGAGACGAACCTAAATTTGAAAATTAATTCTGCCTAGAAAGTGATTTTTTAGAATTTTTGGGATATTTTTATTTTAAACCTTTTTGAGTTAACTTTTCAACAGTACCTCTTTTACCCTCTGAAGTCTTCAGATACACTCAAAAAAAAAAATTTGCAAATAGAGATGACATGATGCTACCCCCTGTTTTCAACCTAATTTTTGAATCTCCTTTTATCAAGACGTTCAGATGTCATCGAAATGCACCTGTTTAGTCTCGTTCACAACATCAAGCTCTTTTTACTTGGATCAAGGTTAAAATACAAAAAAATAGGATTTCATATTAAAATTTTCGCTAGTGGAGATACTGTAACTCTATTACTTAAACGGGATACTCCAACCCTATTTTTTAATCAAAGTTAAATTTTCTCCTTGTTCCTAAATGCTTTCCTAACTTTAGGGATACTTCAACCCTATTTTTTAAAAAATAATAATTTTTTTCTTTATTCCTAACTATTTTCATAACTCTATTTTAAGGGACACTCCAACCCCGCTTTTACCTTAAAAACTTAAAATTTTCTCTCTTCCATATGCCTTAAACTATTTTGATAAAAATTGTCTTTGTTCTTCAAATTACCACCAAATCTAGACCAGTTTCTAAAATTGTCATTCGGGTTATTCTTCAATAATCGAACCAATTATGAAATACACTTTGATCGCTCTTCTTTTTTATGTTTTTGTTTGTTATATGACATTATTATATTTCTTATTTTTCGCGTCATTAACTTGTTTCCTTTTGTCATGTTATTGCGCATTCAAATTTAAAATTCATTTTCTAATGAAATTTATGAGGCGATGTTTCACGTTGGTTTCTCTTCAGTGCCTAATACAAAACATCCAATTTTTAAAATCTAATCCGAACATCATTTTCACAAAAACTCCCTATGTCGCTCACATCTTCGAGGTACATAGGTGATCTAATTTTCTTTAAAAAAACTCAAATTTCCATTTTCCAAAACTTCATGTATTAAAGAGAATTATATTTAAATAGAGACCAAATAAAACCGATTTAATCGAGACCAAAGTGAGATATAGTTAGTAGGTATCGATTTCAGACGTCGTACCGATGCTAGTCCTTCCCTACATGTAACCAACTCTCGAGCCCAACCAACGAATCTTTGGACTTCATAGGCCTTGAAATCAATGTTTCGAGTTTTGTAACTTGTAATATTGTTTTCAATTGGCGTCCGATCTTGCCTAGCCTAAAATGATTAGTGGCGACTCCAAGTTTATGGCCACTTCATGGCAGTCATTTAGGTCTAATTGGATGGGCAACTCGTCCAATGGTCCCTATCCTCTTTATATCATCACGCCGAATCAAAATCCTAATCAAGGGACAGCTCAAAGGCTCGACCACAACTAACCATCATTTATTCTTACGTCGAACATGCCATACCCTTCAGATCATCTAAAGTTTTAAAGCCGGGCATGTGGCGACAGCTTGGCGACTCCACTAGGGACCATTTTAGAGAGTTAGGCCTATAACTAGCTACTTCTCAATTGGTTCTTGTTTTTTTGGTCTTCATAATTATTTAAATATAATTCTCTTTTATTTTTTGCCTACTAATCTATATTGTTTATGCTTTTGTCTTGTGATTGTTAGGGACTATTCGTGCCGAAATAAATATTGACTTGAAATAATATGGTAATATGGGAGTAAAGCAAAAAAGTTTGATTGTTTCCCCGACACACACCGTGCACTTGCATTTGCACTAGATTCCTACCATACACCATGGTGTGGTTAGTATCCTAATTATTAAGAGGAAGTGAGCCATCTGCCTTCGTGAATATCCCTCTGCATAGGCATGGCAAGAACTTCCAGGATGTAAACTACCTATGCCTCTCGTAAGTACCCCTTCACACTTGCATAGGGAAATACATCTATCGGATCAAACTCGTTTTGCCAAAATCGTGATGGGCCTAGGATTAAGGTGCCTTCACTATTCTTACTGAATGGAGGAGCAATTCGGATACTGAACTAGGTGTCATTTTAAATCGATGTAGTGAACCCTATGAGCTAAACCATGTCAAGCCATACCGGATACTGCTAGAATAACCCAAAGATTAAGGTCACTTAAGGAAACATTTTTTACCTTTATTCATATATGCCATTGGTTATGTGGGCGATGATAGGTGAACGTTGTCACCTGCATTTGTCTTTTAATATTCATGATCATTCCTTTAGGATATGCCATGACGTTCTATGGTAAATTTTTTTTAATAAGTTGGTAAGGACAAACGAATGTCGTTACCTGCAATGCCATATTGAAATAGTCGTATCTGACCAAGATAAGCTGTCATACTGCTCGAACAATAGCTTAACATGTGTTTAAAATAGATGGTGATGGACAAACATCACCGTTTAGATGGTCAGTCTTGATCCTCATAAGGTATCATGTTGCATCATGAAAAGCCAATTTTAATATGGACATGCTGGTATGCTACCCGTTTAATGCCTCAACCTTTATATTCATCAAGTCTACCATAGGCATCATACTGCCTATTCTCAGGGCAAATTTTATGATACACGTATGTTGCTATTCTTTCATTTCTTTATCTTTTACCTATTATTTTGTATTGGTTACTAACTCATTCTCTTTTTACTTTTCTTTTTCACCATGCATCATTTCATCATAATTACTATCATCATGGGATAATTGGCTCTAATGGATCAGTGTTCACCAAGGGGTGTCTGTCATGGAGCAATAGCCCACTTCAAAGCTAAAGCCCTTTGAAGAAGTTCAAGCATAGTTAGAGCGTTAACAATGTGAGGACGAAGATGTTCTGGAATCAGAGAATGCCTTAGTAGTGCATGAAAGGATCAAGATAAGGTGCCATAGAATGATTGGTAAGATCTAAGGATTGTAAAGACCAATTGGGATAGTACTAAAAGGGAATCACTCACTAAGAGATACGGAGATATAGCTCTTCTACTTCAAGTTCGTTTGGATGTCACTTTGTTACAAGTGGCCTCTCAGTTTTGGAATCTGCTATACTAGTGTTTCACTTTCAATCATGAAGACTTAGTCCCTACAGTTGATGAATAAACTATGTTACTCAACATTGAAAGGGCAAAGGTCGATAGGATATATTGCAAAGTGTTGAATCCTCTAACTTTCAAGAAAAGATTAGTTTAAATCCTAGGGGCACCAGAGTCTTGGATTGAGAGTCGTATCAAAACAAAGGGGAATAGTGAATGCATCTCCTGGGCCAATTTGAGATAAGCAATGGCAAGTACTGTTGACATCTGAAAAGTCCAAGATATCTATGTTTTGGCAATACATGGTCTGGTTATATTCCCAAAGACATTAGGCTATATTAAAGCTACGGTAGCATATGTCTTTTCTTGCTTTTGCTACAACATTAATCTCGCACCGGTCGTCCTTGCTGAAACTATTCAAGCTCTTAATTTTTGTAAGAAAATGAGAACGAGCCATTTCATCAGATGTGCATCACTTCTTCACATTTGGCTCATCAGTCACTTTAGCCCAAAAAAAAGTAAGACATCACACCACTTCATACCTAGCTTTAGCCCTATCTTTAAGGTACTTGAGAAGGAATGGCTTCAACAAAAATCTAAAGAACAAAGAGTCCAAAAATTCTAGAACCTCAAGGGGGAGGAAGTAACATGGAAGGTCTCTTGGTTTTTCCCATAAACGGTCATATACCAATGCGACTATTACAGCTATTTACCACTCATGAGATTATGGGGAAGTACTAGCTGCGCCCCTCTTTTAGTTCTTCAACAATACCAGTGCTATCATTTCATCCCCTTTGTCCAAGACTTAAAGCTGTGGGATTTTGATTTTGGTGAGCCTGACTATAAGTCAAAAGTCCAACTAGCCTTTCAAGCATGGAAACAAACCTGCTGTATAGAGAGATATTGGAAAGGGAGTAGTATGACCCTATGATATGATGAATGAAGGATCTGTTGCGTTAATGACGCTGTGCCCTTGTCTGGTAATGGGACATCACAATGCCAATTGACGAATTACCTTATGAAATTAAATTGCTCAAGTAAGAGTTCGAGCAAGAAAAAGCAACCTTTGCCAAAGAGATCACTCGATTAAAGGAGGAAAATAGTCAATTAAAAATAGACCTCAACCTTAGGGATGGCGAGATGGGCAGGGTTGTCAAGGAGAAAAACCACCTCAAGGAGGATCTTGAGAGCTTGAAAAAAGACTATATGGCCCTTAACAAAGCAAGCAAGTCCCAAAGACTTGGAAAGTCATTAGTCGAGTGGAGGACAGAAATTACTACTCTCGAGAAAGAACTACACCAAGGGAGAGAAGCTGTTAGGGTCAATAGTGAAAAGCTTGTTAGAACCCAGGCTCTTGCATAAACTTATCGAAGGAAGAATGAACTGTTAGAGGCTAGAGTCTGGGATTTGAGAGCAAACTAGGCCAAAAATGGAGTTTTGACACTCAGAATCCAAGAGTTAGAGCATTCTTTTCAAGCTTGCCAAAACCAACTCAATGCACTGGTAAGAGCCTCCAAACAACGGAAGCAAGAATAGCTTCAAATAGTTGATCATGCACACCAAAACCATCAGGACTATCATCGTCGTCTCACAGAACAAATCAAGGCAGCTCAATTGAGGTCAAGAACATGATGAATGTAGCTCGATCCCTGCCACATGATATCTTACCCACCGGAGCCTATGAACAAAAGTTGTTGTACTTCTTAGGCCATGTAATCAAGCATTGTAACTGTGTTAGGCATTTTTGAATGTAATCACATGCAATTAAAACATTTCATTGCTTCAATGAAAGATGCTATTGGTGGAGCTGTCCCTTTATCTAATTGTCCTTTTCGTATTTGCATAACTAACCTAATCCTTTCATGGTTTTTATTCATCCATGATCGCATATTTACTATCATTACATAAAACATATGCAAGAACATACCATAAAGGCCTAATTTGAAATTAATTTAAAGTGCAGGTAATCCAAAACATATAATCTACAATTCACTATTGGTACAACACTTATAATTGTCGAAAAGCGATGGAAAACAATCACCAGGCCTGTATCATAAGACTTGAACTCATGTACAGAGAGTCTTAAGAGTAGGCACTCCGTAAGAATGAGGAACTTAAAGCACAGATCCCTGAACTAACTAAATTGATGTCCAATACATTAAAAAAAAAGGGCAAATGAGCATAGTCGAGACAGGGAAAGAATCGAGCCACCCAGAAAGCGATTTGAATGACGGTGCTGAGGCCACCAATGCTCAATAAAGGGCACTACAGAGATAACATCCATCCCACCATCTCAACCATTTATTCATATCAATCTTACAATAGCATCCCTAATTCAAGGATTTCAAGATGCGAGCTTTTCACCATCAAGGCCTATAGTCTCGAACTTCGATGAGCACATGGAGTAAAAGAAAATAAAGAGGCTCTCAAAAAATAATAAAAACTTAGACAAGTATCACTTATTAGAGAAACGCATTCGAGCTGTGGAAGGAAATAACAAATTTGGAGTCATAGACGCAAAGTCATTAAGGCTAGTTTCGAGCATTATCATCCCACCAAAGTTTAAAGTGCCTGATTTTGAAAAATACAATGGGACTACTGATACTACTGCCCATCTTCGCATGTATTGTTGTAATATGGTGGGACATGAAGAGAACAAGGAACTACTGATCCATTGCTTCTAGGATAATCTGTTTAAGGCAGCCCTCCGATGTCACATAGGACTTGATCCTGCAAGAATTCAAACATGGGCAGACTTCGCATGCGTATTCCTTAAACAGTATAAGCATGTGTCTGATTGGGTTCTAAATCATCTTTCTCCCATGAAAATAGAGAAGAAATCTTTCGAGAGCTTTAGATAGTATGCTCAGAGATAGAGGAAGGAGGCAGCTCAAGTTCACCCTCCTCTAACTAAAAAAAATGATAGTTATGTTTGTTGGCACCTTACGAGCTCCTTATTATGAAAAGCTAGTAGGAAGCACCATGAAAATTTTTATTGATATAGTTATATCAGGTGAAATGATTGAGAAAGCCATTAAAAGAGTAGGATATCTATCGGGGAAACATCTAGATCAGTAAAAACGATAGCAAACAAAGGTAAGAAGAGAAAAATGAATGCTGTAGGCGAGAACCGTGCTAGGTTTAATCAAAGTCTGCATCCACTACAAACTATGTACTTCTTAAGCATGTTGAATACAGGTCTTACCCCTTACTTATCAACATCACAATTAGTCCACATTACCAGTTTTGCTTTTATAATAAGCTTTGCAACAAATCCCATGCAAAGTACGGCCTAAAATGCACAGACTCGTAATATACATAATGCGAGAACTCCAACATTTATGAACTCAAGATCACCACCATACCCCAAATGGTATGATAAGAGTGCTTATTGTGAATACAACGCAAGAGTGTAAGGCCACTGTATTGAGAACTACACTTCATTCAAAAGAAAGGTGCAAGGTTTGCTAGAAAAAAGAGTGATCAAGATTGAGCAAGGTCCTGGAACCAATATAGGGGCCAACCCACTCCCTAATCATGTCGAACTAAGAATGAATGCAATAATCGATTGAAAAGGTTATTGAATTAAAATAAGTGTGGTAGAAGTTAAAACCTTGATGAGCAAGGTTTGGCAGGCTTTCATGAAAACTAGAATAGTAATAGATAAGAAAAGTCAAAGAAGAAATGTCGTTGATACGTTTTGCTGCCATTGCGGTCAAGAACATGACTTGCAACATTGTCCATCATTCTTGAAAATGGTCTAAGGGATAATGATCGGTATGAAATCTAGTTCTATGAGGAATGGGATGGACATGACAATCCATCTATTAATGCTACTGATGAGGAGAGACCCATTGATGGTCAGATCTCTAGTTGTCTGTCTCTTATGGGCATAAAAGAAAGAACTAAAGAAAGCTTTAGGCAGTATGCTGCAAGATGGATGGAGAAGGCTACCCAGATTCATCCCTTATTGATAGAAAAAGAGATGAGGATTAAATTTATTGGCACATTACAAGCCTCTTATTATGAAAAGATAGTGAAACGCTTTCTAAAAAACTTCACGAAAATGGTCATACTTTGTGGGAGGATCGATGAGGCCATGAAAAATGAATTAAGAATAAAAAGTATCTACAAAGACAAAGGGATAGGAAATATAAAGGCTAGTAAGCAATTAAAATCCAGCACTAAAGCCAGTTTATCTCTAACATGTGCTGAGTTAGACCTAAAGGACATGATCATTGAAAAAAATTGCATGATTGTGGAAATCATAGAAGAAGTTCGAATGCCAATGAATTTGGTTTGGCAAATCCTAGTGCAAGCTAAGCTACATAATGCAATTGAGAAACAAAGGAAATAATTAACAACTTCTGTGACTTCTACACTATTTACGGCTATACTCTTCAAACATGCAAAGAGTTTCGTACAATGGTTTAAAAGATGATGAATGAAGGTAGCATCAAATTATATGATAAAAAGCAAACCCCATATACTGAGTCTACGATTACAACATCATCCGTCAGCGCACTAAAAAAAAGAAGGTAATCTCCTTTATAGGATTAGAAGGCCATTGATTTTATATGATAATCAACCAAGAGTTAAAGTTGACCTCTTCAGCCTCCATAAAAAATGATCATTCAACTCTTATCTCCTTTCCCACATAAAGATAATAAGGCAGTTCCTTGGAACTATGAAAGCAAAACCTTAATCATCGGAGAATCTAGCCAATAAGCAGTAAGTGTTGACCTTTTGGGGGTAAGTCACTTAACTCAGAGCCACTGATGTTATGCCCTGATAGCATCGAAAAACAGCACTCAGCAAGAGAATGCCAATCTTATTTCTCAAGCACCAAAGTCTACAACCAAGAACTCAGATTCGATAGTTGTCAAGGATCTAGTGAACGAGAAAGAAGCTATGAAATTCCTTAAATTCATCAAGCATAGTGCATACAACATTCGATCAATTGAATAAATAACTCGCCAAGATATCTATGTTGTCAATGTTGTTGAATTCAGAAGCTCACAGGAATGCCCTCTTCAAGGTTCTGAATGAGGCCTATGTCCCTCTCGATAGCTTTGTAGGTCAGTTGGATCGCCTAGTGAACAACATCACTATCGACAATTACATATCTTTTAGCGATGATGAAATCTCGCATGGAATAAGAGGAAATTACAAGGCTCTCCATATCACCACATATTAAAAGGCATCCAGTTGCCTAAGGTGCTCATTGATAATGGGTTAACTTTAAATATAATGCCCATGTCATGCTTGAGCAGCTCCCTATTGACGTATCTCACATCTAGAATAGTCGTACTATTGTGCAAACGTTTGATGGAACTTACCAAAATGTTGTCGGGAACATCACCATTCTACTCCAAATCGGCCATGTACTTAAGAAGTTGACTTCCATCTGGTAAACATTGCCCTATCATATAACTGCCTATTAGGAAGGCCATGGATTTATTCTGCTAGAGCAGTGCCATCATTTTTGCACTAAAGGCTGAAATTCATCATCGAGAATAAAGTTGTTAGTATTGGAGGAGAGCAAGATATCATTGCTGCTACCTCAACTGATACCCCATATGTTAAACCCAACGAAGATAGCTCAGAATCCTCTTTCCAGGCCTTTGAGTTTGTTAATGCAACTTATATCAAAGAAAAATTATGAATAGTTTAGCCTCACCTACCAAAGAGTACTTACATGGGTTTAAAGTTGACTGTCGGTAAGGGTGCCCAAGCCAACAAAAGACTCAAAAAATGCCTTCAAGGAATTGCTAAAGCCTTGAAAGTGGTCAACTAAATCGACAAAAGAGGGTTGGGATTCAAGCCCAGTGCACAGCAATAAAGAAAGCAAGCTTAGAAGAACCATGAAAGAAGAATGGCTCACTTGTCAGGACGAGACATGAAAGATGAGCCAATGATATTCCCACCTCTTCGGGAAAGTTTTCGCCTAAGGGGACATGTAAATACTGGCTCCACTAGTGCTACACTCATATTGAACAAAGCATTCGAGGATATCTCTATCAATATGATTGGCGAGCCAAAGATGTTAATTACAAGTCTAGAGACTAGCCTATGCCCTCCAGGGTTTATTCCAAATGTTTGGACTAAGATCGAGATTTTTGTACTATTTAAGTCTATTTCAAAGTAATGCTATAAACTAAACCTACATGCTCTCACCCAAAAGCATTGTAGGATCCTTTGTATGGG
>JBBYHL010031927.1:0-10327 GCA_038381835.1 Adansonia madagascariensis
TATATATATATATATATATATCTATATATATATATATATATCTATCTATCTATTTATATATGAGAAAAGATCCACTTATATTAGTATAAAACTAAATTAGTTTTACTCGCTTTAATTATTTTTAAACAGTTTATATTTGTTTAATCCGACCTTGTTCTTCATTATCTTCTCATATAGATCATGCATGCTGAATTTTGAATAACTTAAAAATATCTAACTATTTCATCAATGTAAAAAAATTTTAATCATTAAATATATATTAAAAAGGATAGTATTCTCAATTAATATGATTGAGATATCAAATTGACTGAAAATTTTACGTGCATGACAAGTATAATTAATTCGACATTTGGTTTGTTAAGATATTAATCATATAAAATATTATAAGACCGAGTAAAATAATTAGTTTTACGATAATGTAAACGTGTTCGTTCTCTCTCTCTCTCTCTCTCTCTCTCTATAAATATATCAATAAATCCAATGATCAATTTATTTAAATATTAATCATATAAGAAACTATAGAACCATATAGACTTATTAGTTTTACCATATAAAACCATATATAGAAATCTAGCTTATTTCATATTGGTTTCAATATCTTGAAAAGCTCATTATCATGTCAGCAAAATTGCAGCACAAGAAACAAATGCGACTTGGAAAAGATCAAGGAAGTGACATTGGAGGAAGGTGAAAAGAGCTTGGCGGAATCGGAAGGATTGTTTTTCATTGAAACAGCTGCACTGAATTCTACCAATGCTAGGACAACATTTGAGGTTGTCACCCAACAGATCTATGAACCATGTGAGCAGAAGTGTTTAAGGATCAGGTAGCAATCAAATTTTTTTTATTTTTTATTTAAATTTAAATTCGATCCGACAGTATCTTTAAATTCGAATTACAATAAAAATGTTTAAAAAATTATTTTTATATTAATATTTATATTCTATAATTATATTTAAATAAAATTTATTATTTTATTAAATGAATAATGATTTAAACTAAATTAACACATATTAATAAAATATAAGTCTAAAACCAAGGCCGGGAGTTCTAATGAGGAGGAAAGTCTCGAATTCTGATTCTTACAAAGCTTAGTCAACTGTCAAAAGGGTAAGCCTTTTAGAAGTATGATAATGGCTTAAACGCAAACACAGACCAACTACTCATAGGTTTTGTCTGATAATTCAAACAGATAGTAGAAGATTGTTGTATATGGCTCATATAATTTTATATATAGAGGTAAGTGGGCAGATGCTAGAGTAGAGCAAAGCGGAGTGATAGCATTTGCCTTTTATAGGGTCCACGGATAGATAGGTTGGGGGTGCGGTGGCAACGCTTCCGCGGTACAATACATGGGCAACTTTGTAAAATTGTATTGAGTAGGGTTAATATAAATATATGTTTGATGTAACCTTAAATTAAGTAGTGAAGAAAATAACAGTCGTTGCTCCCGAGGATGTAGGCATATTGCCCCGAACCTTGTTAAATCTCTGTGTTAATTTTCTCTTCTCTTTTCTTCGTGTTTTCATGATTCCTTGATTCTTAGATTCAACAAAGTACTTGGTACTTGACTTTAGAAAAATGTACAAATTGATAACTAAAAATTTTGTATTTATTTAGACATCTTGCCTAAAAACGATCAATTGTTGGATGCCAGTGGCATTCATGTAAAAATTTCATAAAATATTTAAGGGTTACCTTAATAGGTGACTATAAAAATTATTTATTTTTTAATAATTTTTTCATTTAATATATTACTTTTATAGAATTCAAAAACAAATAATGTCGTAATTAAATTTATCTTTTAAATGTATATCTACTTAACCCATTGAATAAAAAATTAGATCTAACCAGTTAGTTGGGCCAGTTGAATTCGAAATCGTTGACCTATCTATTCCGGACTCTATATAAGATCATCCTTCTAGTTGAATTGGTAAAACACCAATCAGAAAACCAAATTGAACAGGAAAAAAATCAGGTTTATATATTTTTTATTTTTTTTCAAAATTTAATTATAATCAATGAGATTTGAACTTTTAACCTTAGTTATTAAAGATCTTACCCTCAAGTAATTTTTTTTATTAATTATCAACTATATTTAGTATTTATTTTTTATTAAATTAGTGTTTAAACATTAAAAAACGTATCAAATTAGTCGATTAAACTAGTTGAACTGATTAAACTAGGAACCAGAAGTCTAATCAATTCGACTTTTGATCTGATTTCTTTAACATTAGCTTAACCATTGCCACTAAAAACATTTCCCAATATTTAATTATAAAGTATTTTTCACAAATGGATGAGTTGAGTTTGAAAATTTCTATTTCAATTCAAATTAAATTAAATAGAGTATTAGGTAAGTTGTTGGCATCATTTGGAAATTTAAATAAAAGGGAAAAAAGACCAAGAAATTCAACAAAGCAAAGGAAAAAGACTTGAAATTTCTAAATGCAAGAGCAAGGCTCCTTATAATGGAGCAAGAAACTCAAATTTTCTTATTTGTAAGCAGTTTGAGTACCAAAAAATCCTCTTTCTTTTCTCCAAAATAAATCACACTCAAATTGGATATACATTTAAGCTGCCATTGGCTTGAACCAGAAACCAGTTAGCAAACCATTTAAGCTCCCAAATTCTTCCGACACTAGCCCTGCTGCTGCTGCTCTCACTTTCGCTGCTTCTGTTTGAGAACTTCAGCCAGAAACACACACTTTGGTAAGTGTACAAGTATTAAAAAAGATTACTTGTCTAAGTTATAACCTATGATTACTCGAATTTTTCATTTTTTAATTTTACGTATGTGATATATAGGGCTATAAATGAACTAAACTTGAATGAATAGATTTTTGTTCATATTTATTTTTTTTATTTTTGACGTTGTTCGTATTTAGTTTGTGTTTCGTTAAAAATTTTAAATTTATATTCGTATTCATTCGTTTAAAATTAGATGTTTTCGTGTTCGTCCTTTTTAAATAAAATTATTCACAAACACTAAACAAATATGTTCATAAATATATAATTGAACATGTTGTGAACAATTAAAAATATTTTCATGAAAAATAAAGGAACAAATATTCTTATTGTTTTAAATATAAAATAATAAAACATAAATATTATTAATTATATTATAAATAAATAAAAACACAAATAATAATATTATTAATTATATTATAACTGAATAATAAATGAGTTTTAAATGAGCATTAGATAATTTATAAATGAGTTTATTTGTGAACATAAATGAACCAAACATACTATGTTCGTGTTTGGTTCATTTAATAAACGAGCTTCAAAACATTTTTCATGTTCTTTTATTTAACTTAACAAATGAACGTAAGCGAATACAAATTCAACTGTTCTTCAATTACTTATCAAACATTTTGTTCATTTATAGCATAGATATATGAGTTTTATATATATATATATATATATATATATTAAGACATAGATATTATTTGATTTTTAATGGTGGTAATTCAAAATTTAATATGTCTATTGACCAATGAAATGTTATATCTCTTAGATATATGAAAAATATGTTGTGCCTTTTATTGAAAAGGCACTTTGATGTTGTTTCACCCATTACAAATACACATCCCTTATAGTCAAATACTTAACTTTTTCATTCTTCATTCCGCTCCAAATATTCTTCATTCTTCTTTAAATGTTCTTCATTATTTACTTTCTAAATATCTTCAAGAGCGGTTGAGAGTTAAGAGTTCTTACAATTTTCTATTTGAGTGCACATTAGAAGATCATTGAGTAGTTCGTTGTATATTTGGAGTAGGACATCATTAATTGCTATTTGCACAACAGTAGTGAGAGAAATCTACTCTTAAGAAAGCACTCGTATAGCATGCCTTGAACTAGGTTTTTCACATTTAAACTTTCTCTTTCTTTTATTGTTAATTATTGTTTTTGTATTTGTCTATATGTGTGTTCTTCTTCGTATTGTCATATTTAGTCTTTCCAATAGTTTTAAGTAGAATATTTTTTATTTTTTTTACATTTAAGAAAATAAAAGATGGCAAAATCAAATGCGTTATTGTTGACAACCTTAGGACTTTTTTCTGTTATCTCTAATTCTAATGTGTCATCAAATGAAAATTCCAATTATGTTGATCCTCCAAATGAAAATTCAAGTTCTAACTTTGAATACAAACATAGATAACAAAACACAAATAGTTAAGGATTATCTTTATAATCTTTACGATATTTTTTGTACTACAAAAACTGCGCGTGAATTATAAGATGCATTAGAAAAAAAATATGGTAAAGAAGATGAAAGTCCTGATAACTATATTATAGGAAAATACATGGATTTTAAAATGGATGATAATAAATCTGTAGTGGAACAAGCACAATATTTTCAAGTTCTAATTCATGAGTTGAAATAAAAGAACATTGACATAAGTGAAATTTTTTATGTGGATGCGTTACTTGAAAAACTTCCTCCAAAATAAAAATCCTTTACTTTTTTCCTAAAACACAAGTGTGAAACTCTTACTATGGATAATTTAATTTTTTTTCTTTAAATTGAAGAAAAACAAAGAGAAAAAGATAAATTATGAAATGAGTTTGAAAATAAAGAGAACATTATTGAAGAAAAAATTTAAACTAAAAAAGAGGAAGTTTTCAAAAGATATTTATGTTAAACAACAAAATGATGTTAAGAAGAAAAAAAAGATGTTGTTTTATTTGTGAAAAATTAGGCCATACGGTGAGGGTTTGCCGATATCGCAAGGGACAAAAAATATTTAAGAAATCAGCCACGCAAGTAAATGCTGTGATTAGTGAGATTGACACAAGGTTTATATCAATCATTTTTATGGTCAATTTAATGTGTACATCTACTAATTGGCGGATTGACACTAATGCAAATATTCATGTTTGTGTTGACTAATCGTTATTTTCACACATCAGTCATTGATGGAAACTCAACAAACATGGGTAATGTTGTTGTTGCACAAGTGAAAGGAGAAGGAATTTGTTACTAATTTATGAGAAGACTTTATCTCTTCATAAAGTATAACATGTGCCCGACATCAGAAAAAAATTTAATTAATGATTTCTTTCTTACTATAAATGGTTATGAATTTTTATTTGAGTCTAATAAAGTTACAATTAGTAAGAATGATTCCTTTGTAGGCAAATTATTTGTTTTTGAAGGTCTTTTCAACTTAAATCTATCAAATGTTATTTGTGATAATAATAATGAGAATAGTAATTTTTCTTTTTGTAATATTGTTGATTCCTCTAATGTTTGGCATGATCGTTTAGGACATATTAATAATATTTATATTAAAAGAATGATGAATATAGATCTTATTTCTAAATTTGATATAAACTTCCATGAAAAGTGTGAAACTTGTATTCAATCTAAATTATTTGGAAAGCCTTTTAAATCTGTAACTAGAGAATCTACAATCTTAGAATTAATGTATAGTGATGTATGTGATATTCAAGTTTATTCTAGAAATGTTAAGAGGTAATCTATTACTTTCATAGATGACTTCTCTAAATATTACTATATCTTTCTAATTCGATCAAAAGATAAGGCTCTGAATATGTTTACTTTATATAAAAAAGTTGTTGAAAATCAAAAGGAAAAAGGAATTAAAATCCTTTGTGCAAATAGGGGAGGAGAATATGTTTCTATAAAAATTTTAAACTTTTGTAATGAAAAATGAAATTATCCATTAAGTGTCTCTTCCTTACACACCTTAATCAAACAATGTGGTGGAGAAGAAAAATAAAACTTTATTAGATATGGTAAATTGTATGTTATCAAGCTCTGAGTTTTCAAACAATTTATGGAGTAATGTATTATTATCTGCATGTGACATTTTAAATAGAGTTCTTCATATAAAAATGAACAAAACCCAATTTGAATTATGGAAAGAGAGGAAACCCTATTTAAATTATTTTAAAATATGGGGGTGCGTAGTAAAAGTGAAAATTTCAAAAATTAAAAGAAAGAAACTCGAACCTAAAACTGTTGATGGAGTTCTTGTGGGTTATCCCAAAATAATGTCACCTATAAGATTTTAGTAATAAAATCTGAAATTACTGACATAAAGGCCAATACTATCATAGCATCGAGAGATGTTGCATTTTTTTAGGATATTTTACCCTTGAAAAAATACTGTCAATAAAATAATAACCTTTGATAGCATTCCAATTTCGGTAAAGCATGATAAGGAAGACAAAAGTAATGAAAATGGTTTTAGAAGAAGCAAAAAAGAAAGAGCAAAAAAAAATTCTTTGAAATGACTTCTATACATAATTAATAGAGGATAACCCTTGAATATATAAAAAGGCCACATTAGTTGTAGATTCGAATTTTTGGAAAGATGCTATAATATTGAAATGGAGTCATTAATAAATAATAAGACTTGGGTTTTGACCGAATTGCCTAAAAGATGTAAACCTATTAGCTGTAAATGAATTTTTAAAAAGAAATTTAGGCCAGATGGTTTATAAAAAAAATTCAAGGTAAGGTTAGTTGCAAAAGGTCATTCCCAAAAAGAAAGATTTGACTATTTTGACACCTATTCTCCTATAGCAAAACCAATGACAATCTGAGTACTTTTGACTTTGGCATCCATATACAAGTTAGAGGTCCATCAAATGGACATTAAAATTACCTTTCTAAATGGCGAGTTAGAATAAGAAATATACGTGGAACAACCAGAGGTATTTGTCATTCTAGGTCAGAAGAATAATGTTTGTAAACTTGTGAGATCTTTATATAGATTAAAGCAAGCCCCAAAACAATGGCATGAGAAATTTGATCAAGTCATTTTATCAAATGGATTTTTGATTAATGCCTTAGAGAAATGTGTGTATGTAAAACTATAATATTATTCTGTTTGTTGATGGTATTCTCATCTTTGGTAGCAATCTAAATATAATTAAGAAGACTAAAAATTTCTTGTCAAGTAATTTTGACATGAAAGATTTAATAGTGGTTAATGTTATTTTGGGAATTAGGATTTTACAAAATCCTATGTATATTACAATTACACAATCACATTATATTGAGAAACTATTGAAGAAATTAAATAAATGCTAATGTAAAACCATAGGCACACTTTATGATCTAAATGCGAGATTAAGGAAAAATGATAGAGAGCCTATGTCTTAGTTGTACTCTCAAATCATTGGTGCACTCATGTATCTAAAAAATGCTACAAGTTCTAATATAGCATAACTCGTGGTAAGGTTATGTGGAAATACAAGGAATCTTAATGTAAGTCATTGGACAGCATTGGAAAGGATACTAAGATATCTAAAAGGTATGATATCACTTGGTAGACACTATTTTGGTTACGCCACTTTGCTTGATGGCTATAGCAATGCAAATTGGATTTTTGATTCAAATAAGACCAAGGCTACCACAAGATATATCTTCACATTAGGTGGCGCTACTATTGCATGGAAAATTTCCAAGCAAACATGTATCTCTCGATTCTCTATGGAATCTGAGATGATAGCTTTAGATGTAACAGTGCAACAAGTAAAATGGCTTAAGAGTTATTACTAGACATTCCAATTATTAAAAAGCCAAACTGTAGTTTGCCTTCATTTTTATAATCAAGCAACAATTGCAAAGTGTAAACAAACAAACTCAAATAAGCAAAGAAGACATATATGTTTGAGGTAGAAAACTATAATAAGTTTAATTAAAAATGAAATAATCATGCTGGATGATATTTCTTCTTCAAAAAATATTGTGGATTCATTAACGAAAGGATTGGAGAGAAAGTAAGTTATTAAATTTCAAGAAGAAAGGGATTGAAGCCTATAAATTAGAAATTACTGGTAGTGGCAACCCAACCTTTCTTATTGAGGATCCCAAGATGGGGGCTCAACGTGGTAAAAACAAGCTATCTAGTAATTGGGGAAGTATCATTTTTTTTATTTCTAGTCCCACCATGATCTTATGATACTTAATGTAGCGGTTATGAAAAACACATGCTTTGAATGAATTAGTAGCAAATTATGTAGGGATATGCTTTTGTTATGCATATCCATGAAGAATTCACCTATTTGAGTGTGGTTGTAAGGCCATAACCTATGAGATTAGGCTTTTCTCTTGAGCACTCAAGAATTAAGATAACAGCATAAAACTGTTAAAGCGTGAACCCATTTGTGAACTCAATACAAATCTCGTATAATGTATATGACAAATTGAAAATCGGGCTAAAAGATCCTATTTAAGACGCAAGTTCACTATGGTTCTTCCAATTGAGTTTTATCATACTAAGTAAGGTTCAAGTCCACAAGACACTTTCGCTGAATGCATCGTAAAAGACTACTTTTGTTTTCCTCAAATTTTGAATCATTTGAAGGATTGTTGGTTTTTTAATGGTGGTGATTCAAAATTTAATATGTCCATTGACTAATAAAATGTTATGTCTCTTATATGAAAAAAAAAATTACATCTTTTATTGAAAAAGACACTTTGGTTTTGTTTCACTCACAATAAATACACATCTCCTATAGTCTAAAACTTAACTTTTTCATCCTTCATTCTTCTCCAAATATTCTCCATTATTTCCTTTTTAAATTTCTTCAAGAGCAATTGAGAGATTTAAGAGTTTCTTAAAATTTTTTATTTGAGTGCACATCAGAAAATCTTTGAATGGTTTGTTATATCTTGAGAGTAGGATGTTATCTATTGCTATTTCTACCAAAGTAGCAATGGAAATCTACTCTGAAGAAAGTGCCTCCCATAGCATGCCTTGAACCAAAATTTTCATATTCAAACTTTCTCTTTCTTTTATTGTTAATTATTATTTGTGTATTTATCTTTTGTGCCTTCTTATTCGTATTTTCATATTTAGTATTTCCAACAGATATTAGTTCCAATCTTACAGATATATGAAAAACCCATCCACTCATATAGGTTATTAAGAACTATCTCTTTTTTGGGGTGTCAATTGTTTTTGGTCGTTGTAAGAAACTTGAATGAAGAGATTCACAGAAATTTAATTGACGAGTCAGATCCATGTTATCCTGTTCATGTAACAAGTGGCTATGTTCCTTGTTAATTTTAGTCGGGGGCAACAGATCGAGAGCCATGACCATATCAAATAAGGCTCTTATATTTGTATTAGCTTTAATATCATGTCATGTCTAACATATTATATAAATTTTAAAATTTTTTATAAGTCGTGTCTTATTAATTTTTATACATATATATTTACATCATATTCGTATTTTTTATCTTATTATTTTTACATTATGATTTTATTTTTATGTCATAATCATATTATGTTACTATGGGTCTAAAATTATCAGATTTATACACATGCTCTACTACTCTCCATGTATGCCTTTCTCATTTTGATTGGCTCTATGGCATTAACCAAGTGCCTATATATATATATATACACACACACACACCAAAACATAGAGTTGAAGGGTCTTGACTTTTGTTAGAAAATTAAACCAAATTTGATAATTTTTCCTATTAATAAATAGTTTTTAAATATTAATTAAAAAAATATTTTATTAGTAGTCAGCTTTTGATCTCAATCTAAACCAATTCTCTCGTGTCTTAAAAATGAAAATAAATAATAATAATAACAATAATAATAATAATAATAATAATAATAATTCCACAGAGAATATAGATGTTGCATCCCTGGGCTTAAGGGTTCAGTCTGGAAAATTTCCATGGGTCAACATAGAGAATTCTCTAAAATTCTATTTTGCATTCATTGATCAAATGTTCAACTTTGATTGCATTTTACTTTCAATAGATCATTTATCAAAATTCAAAAAAGATATTCCTTAAAATCTTTGAATGAAGTAATTTTTTATAAAATGTATATTTATTAAAATATAATTTGATAACATATTTAGAATAATTTGGATTCTAAACTAAGTAATTTTATTGATTCATAGGAGTTTTTTTTTTTAATGGAATCTCTGTTTCTTGCATTTTGATTGTATAATTAGTTTTTTTAACCATTTAATCTATCAGAAATTATTCTATTTACTATCAATGAAGTTTTTAGACTCCCCAAGCAATATTAATAGAGTGATACACTCACTTCAAGGTATAGTAATTTTTTTTAAAAAAAATAAAAAACTAATAAAAACAAAATGAGATATATAATAACTTTTTAACTTACTTATAAAATTAAAATATTTTTATTACTAATGTATCAACAACAAACTCTCAATCTATCACTTTCATTGCCTTTTTCTCCGATTTAAACCAAGAACACAAACTTTGTTAAGTGTTGGCTTATGGAAAAAAAAACTACATAAGAACAGGGAAAAAAATCTCCGTTATATCTTTCACTACAAAATAAAA
>JBBYHL010031988.1:0-10321 GCA_038381835.1 Adansonia madagascariensis
TTAAATTTATATTTTAAATTATTTTGCAAAAATTTAAAATTTTTATTTTGTACCATCTTACTTACTAAAAATTTTAGTGAATTTCTAGTAATTTTTCGTTGATATTATATCCATAGAAAGGTAGTTTCAAAATTTTTTTAGTAGTAGGTGTGACATTTCATTAGGTTTGTTATATCCTCTCATCAACTCTGTCACTAAAATATTCAGGAGATATGGGCTATTAGAATTTCTTCATTCTCTCTTTGTTCTTCATTCATAGGCATCAGAGAGTTCTCCTTGAGCCCAACCCAACCCGATTTACTATTATATTATATTATATTTATTTTATATTTTATGTATTATGTAATTTTTATTATATAAATAATACATATATATAACATTATAGTGTAAACTTTAAAAGCTAAGTTAAATTATTTATATTTATAAACTTAATAAAAGAAAATTGTTAAATTAATAAAAATTAAATTTAAAAAAATATAATTTAAAAAAATAAATTATAAAAAAATATAATATGGGTGGACCTAAACGGGTTTGGACTATCTATTTATAAATATGGGTGGGCTTGGGTAAAATTTGATGCCCATATTTCGAGTCGAGCTGGGCTTGGACAAGCATATTTAATGTTAATGCCATGTTCAAGGCCAGAGCAAGTCTACTTATTAGTACTAAAACTAGAATGTAGCCGTTTTGCCAGGATTTTTACAATATTCATATTTTTTTTTTATTTGACTAAACTTTAAAAATAATTGTTTAAGTATATTATTATTATTTTTACATATCTTAATATCTATTTAATATTAATATAATCATTTTTATAATGAAAATTCAATATATAAAAAATTTATAAATTAAATCATTCGAATAAATTTTGTAAGTTTAATTTACGTGTATTCTAAAATATTTAAAAATATATATATATATATATATATATTAATTTTTATGTTATCAAAATTTTTTTTTACTGGTAAAGAGATTTCTTATATAATCGTTTTTATTATTTAATCGATATATATTTTTTATTTTTATCCTTTTTATAAGAGTATTCTAAAAATTTAATTCCTGTAAAAAATTAAGATTAAACTTATATAAAAATAATTGGTTTTTTTTTTTCTTGCGTCAATTAATTTCGTGTTGATTTTAATTGGGTTCATTTAATCAATACCTATCAGTTAAAGATTTTTTATTTATTATTTCAGAAAAAAATTTACATTTAATATATTTTATTATAAAAATTTTAAAAAATAATATTTATATTTATATATCATTTTAACCGGTACCATTAATCCAATTAACCTTTTCTATTTTATATTAGATGTTTTGGAAATCAAATCTTAGCATTAAACGAGGAAATTAGAGTTGACAGAGTGCAATTGTGCAGGTTGTTCTCATCGTAAGCTAAATCTAAAAAGTTTGATTAACGGTTTTAATAGGCATTCTTTAATTATTCAAAACTTTTTAAAGCTTTTTTAACATATTGTATACAAAATTAATTATTTTTATGAAATTTAAAAAATAATGAAAAAATTTATATTAATATATATAAATCTCACATATATAATGGCACAATATAAATAAATAAATTATTAAATTATTATAATTTTTTTCAAATCATTATATTATGTAGAGGTGGCAATTAGGCGGGTTCGGGTGAGTTTGGGATGGGTTATTTCGGATTAGAGTTTATTCGAGTTTGGGTTCTTTCAGGTTCGGGCCAATTCGGGTTTGGGGTTCGGGTTTAAGTATATTTTACATTATTTTTTTATTTTATGTTAAATGTAATCACTTTTATATAATTTTGAATTCTAAGGTAGGCATGAGTTTGGCCCTGTCTGGCCCGAAAAAAATCTTAGTTCGGTTCTATGGGCCTATCCATGGCTCAAAAAATTTTTGAATTCTAAGCTCAGGGCCAAATTTATCCTGGCCGACCTATTTAAGTATAAATCATTGTTTATAATATTAAAAAGTTATTTTTATATTAATATTTACATATTTTATATTAATATTTACATATTTTATAATTAAATTTAAATAAAATATATTATTTTATTTTAAAAAAATATTATTTCAGGTCAAGAATACTTAAAACTTAAAATCTAAGACCTGAGCTTGATCGTGCCGGGCCTATTATGTTGGCAAGTTGTCTGGCTTATGGATAGGTCGTCTAGCACATGGGCAGATCTAGTTGCTAGTTTAACATGTGATTTTTTTTGTTTTTGATATGTTATTATCTATTATGGCTTTAATATTTTTTAATTTTTTTATTACTTTGTTATATTATTATCAGACTCTAATTATTATCATTACTTGAAATAACAATAATAACAATAATAATAATAATAATAATAATAATAATAATAATATTATTATTATTATTATTATTCAAAAAAGTATTTAAAATTTTATTACTAACATGCATAAACTGTCAATAGTTAATGAGTTTAACTAATTAAATTAAAAAATGATAAATTGATGATATACTTTATTGACAATGCTTTCAAAGCTCATGATATGATTTATTTTTTGATAAATTATTATTTTATCATGTATAGATCTGCTTAAGGATCGAGCTATCCCCTTAGCCCAATTGGGCCTGGGCCTGGGTTCTCATATTTTGATTTCAGACTAATCCAATCCGACTCGAAATATTCATTTTAAATTAAAATAAAATATATTTTATTTAATGTGATGAACAATAATTCTAGCTTAAACATTATCGATAACGTTTTCAAAGCTCATAAGATGATATACTTTTTGATAAATTATTATTTTATCATATACAGACATGCTCAAGTGTCGGGCTACCCACCTAACCCAATTGGGCCTGGACTTTGGTTTTTAAATTTTTTGTTTTAGACTAGCTCGGCCTAGTTGGAATATTGATTTTAAATTAAAATAATACATATTTTATTTAAATTTAATTATAAAATATATAAATAAAAATAAAAATATATCTCTAATGTGATGAACATTAATTCTGGCTTAAATAGGCAGATTTGGACACGTTAAATAAGAGCCCATGCTTGCGATTTTAAAAAAATCTAGGCCGCAGCTCGGCTCAACCCATGAGCAAGTTTAATCATATATAAAATATAAATTAAATTTTTAATATTTAATTAAGTTATATATGGTATTAATATTTAATATTTAATATTTAATATTTAATTTATTTTTATATAGTATTATCTATTATGACTTTTATATTTTTAATTTATCTTATCATTTTGTTATATTATTGTAAGATTCTAATTACTTGTACTTAAAATAATAACAATAATAATAATAATAATAATAATAATAATAATTAAAGAAGAATTAAAATTTTACTACTAACATACATAAACTTTCAATATTTAATGAGTTTAACTAATAAAATTAAACAAAATGTAATAAATGGATGATATACTTTATTAACAATGTTTTTCAAAGCTCATGATATGATTTACTTTTTGGTAAATTAATATTTTATTATATATAGACCTATTCAAGAGTCGGGCTACCCACTCGGTCCAATTGGGTCTAGCCCAGCTTCTTATATTTTTATATTATACAAGCCTGACCCGACTCGAAACAATGATTTTAAATGAATATATTTTATTTAAATTTAATTATAATATATATAATATTAATAAAAACTATTCTTTAATTTAATAAACAGTAATTCTGACTTAAATAGACAAGTTTAGGCATGTTAAATAAGAGTTTGGGATTGAGATTTTAAAAAAATTTAGACTACGGCCCAACCCAACCTATGAGCAAGTTTAATAATATTTAAAATATAAATTATGTTTTTAATATTTAATTAAATTATTAAAAGAATATTAAAATAAAATTTATTATTAAAGTTTCTGATTTATAAAAAATTAATTTAATTATAATTTTTTCATATTTATTTTTAGTATTAAATTTGGGTTTGGGTTTAGGTCGGGCTCGGGTTCAGGTTTTTTCAGGTTCGGGTCATTTCGGGTTCAGGTTCTTTTGGGTTCAAGCCATTCAGGTTTGGATTTTTTCGGGTTCGAGCTGTTGACTTTTTGGTCAAATCGGGTTCAGTTAGGATTCAGGCTCAAATTTTTTCGAACGGGTTTTCGGGTTCGGATTCATTTTGCCACCTCTAAAATTATTATGTGAGAAAAATAATTTTATGTAAATATATAAAAGCTGAAATTTTTATGATAAAATAAACAAATAATTAATCCTACGCACTATTATCGAACATGATTGATGTATAGAAATTTTCATTCACTACTAATTTCATTGTCGGCGATGTGTAAGGCAATTAAAGGTCGGATAGTTTGCTAGGTCCAATTTAATTTGGATTGAGTTTGAGTGTTGATTTTTTTTATTTGGACTTTCTTGATTCAATTGTGATTACTGTTAATTTTTTAAAATAATATTTTTATATAAATTTTGTTATAAAAATATTAATATAAAAATAATTTTTAGTTTATCTATATATTTTTAAAAAGTGATTCGAATAGTTAAACCAAATTCAAATCTGAACTTGAACTTTAATTTTTTTAAGTCACGAACAGACTCGACCTATAAGCAAGTCTAGCAATAAGGTATAGAATTTGATAATACTAATGATGTTAAATGGATATTCAATTCTTCTTAAAAAAAACTATAAATTTCACTCCATGATTAGTTGATTAGTAAGTAAGGATGTTATACTGAATATAAATGTCATATTAAACATATGCCGATTTCCTTTTCTCCAAAGCATAATAAAATTACCAAATGAATACTAGCTTAGTATGATGCGTTTGACAGACTTCTAAAAGTTATGATTTCGAGAGAGCTTAGGCGTGTAAAGTCTTCATTAGGTGAGTTAATTAGAGATCAAAGTACATTTCAAGTCCTTATACTCCATTATAGGATACAAATTAGTCCTTATACTCTAAAATTGAGTAATCAAATTCCTATATAAAGTTTGTTACTAAAATCTATAATTTTGAGGGAATATTGTGCTAAGCTCTGAGAGACTAATCCTAGCAATTCTATCAAACTAGGAGTTGATTAAAGTACTATAGATTTACCACCGGTATTCTATCAGATGAATGTATGTTCCAAATAGACTTGCTCAAAAAAAAAAAGCGCAAAAGACATGCCTGATGAATGTATGTTCCAAATAGACTTGCTCAAAGGCCAGGCTATCTGCCCAAGCCCGAAGGTCCTCCCAATATTTGGGAGAGTTTGGACAAACATATTAGGCCTGAAAAATGGGCTTAGACAAAAAAATTAGGTCCGATTAAAAAAATGGGTCTAGCCTTGGGTTCAAATTTCAAAGCCCGAGCCCGGCCCGGCCTATTTTACTATTACATTATATATATATTTTATATTTTATGTATTATGTGATTTTTATCATATAAATAATACATATATATAATATTATAGTAGAAACTTTAAAAACTAAGTTAAATTATTTATATTTATAAACTTAATAAAAGAAAATTATTAAATTAATAAAGATTAAATTTTAAGAAATATATTTTTTTAAAAAAATAATTTATAAAAAGATATAATACGGGCATGCTTAAACGGGCTTGGATTATCTATTTAGAAATATGGGCGGGCTTGGGCAAACTCGAGGTCCATATTTCTGGCCGGACTGAGCTTGGACAAAAATATTTAATATTAATACCATGCTCAAGCTCCATCTGAATCTGGCTAGACCCAAACCATAAATAGGTCTAGTCCCAAAGTTGTCAAAGATAACTTCAGGGAAGGTTGTAAGGCTATAATTGGATTAGATGGGTATTTATTGAAGGGTTTTAAAGGAGAATTGCTGGTGGCAGTTGGTAGAAATAGAAGCAACCAGATGTTCCTTATAGCATGGGCAGTTATAGCTGGTTTAGAGAATATAGATGATTAGAAATGGTTTTTGGAATTGTTGATGACCAATTTTGACATCATAGATGGAGATGGATGGACAATAATGAGTGATATGCAAAAGGTACATTTTATACCTAATATTTATAATTAGTAAGAACATGTATGGTAGATCTTTAAATCATTTTCCTTTTTGTGAATTTATAGGTTTTTCTTAAGTCTATCAATGACCTTCTTCCTTTGGTAGAGCAAAGAATGTGTGCCAGACACATATATGCTAGATGAGGTAAAAGATTTAGAAACGTTGAAAGTTTTAAAGAACAAAAATGAGGTTGCTTATGATTACTTGAAGGTAAATTGGAATCCATTGTACTGGTCACAAGCTTTCTTCTCTAACTTCTTCAAATGTAATGTGATTGATAACAATATATGTAAGACTTTCAATGGAGTCATAATAGAAGCAAGATGCAAGCTTATTATTTCTATCTTTGAAGCCATCAAGATAAATGTTGTGAGGAGATTAGTGAAAATTAGACAGTTAGGTCAAAATAACAATATGCTTGGTGCGGGAGCCCTTTCAGTGAACCCGAAAAATGTTAGAAAAGATTGTGTTTGAAAATATTGAAAATTTAGAAGGGACCATTTGAAAATATCAATAAAAAAGGTTTATGTATATATAATAGCAGCATGTGTTTAAGACAAAAATGAAAAATTAGAAAGAAAAGAAATAAAATAGAACAGAAAAGTGAATAGAGTATTAGAAATATGAGAAGATAGGAAGGAAATAATTTTTTTCTTTAGGAAAAAATACGTGGGTGTATGATGGGTCGTGGTCGAGAAAGATGGTCGGTGATGGATTTAGAAGAGAGGAAGAGGATGATGAGTGTAGATTAGATCCCTTCTGCTCATAGATTGGCTCAGATCATAGTTTAATTTTTTTTAATTTCTTTTATTTAAGTCTAGATCAGATTAGGCTTGAGTCGATCTGAAAATTTATTTTATTGTTCATAGTAATATTAAAACATTATTTCATATTAATATAAATATATCTTTATAATTAAATTTAAATAAAAAATTTTATTATTAAAATTATAATTTAGAGTGGTTATGAAAACCTTTTCCAAAATCCTATTTGTACAAGTCAAACCTATTAGATCAGACAACCAATGGATACGTTTAGTGTAAATAAAAGAGGAAAATGAGAGAAAAATATTTTAATACTTACGTTACATTTGGTTTTCTAGAATGAAATAAAACTATAATGTAATTGTTATTTTATAGGAATAGAATAGAGCATGAATGAAATGAAATGACTTATGCAATAGTTTGGTTCAATAGAATAGAAGAATATAGAATTTGAATCTTCGACAAAAAATATTCGAATCTCCTAAAGCAATTTCATATTCCGCTTAAGGTCAGAATAGTCATTCAATGGAGGCCACGAAGAAAGGCTGTAATCGACTATTCTATGGAATAATCATTTTGTAAACCAAATAACCGCATTACTGTAGCGCACTAAATATGTTTTTAGGTACTTAAAAAAGTTTGTTCAATGAATAATTACTTAATTACCATTTTAAAAAATAAAAGTTAACATTTTGCATTAGAAAAAAGCTTACAGGAACCTCAAAATGTCCTTGGATAAAAGACGAACCTAAATGCTTAAAGAATCCTCCCATCCCTCCCCCCCCACCCCCCGCCTTCAAGGCCCTTTGTACTTTGGAAAAATTTCAAATCTTAACGATGCTTCTACCTTCTAATGCCGATATTTTTCCTTTTTATAAACTAATTAAAAATAGGGTTAGGTTTTCTAAGATAAACAGAAAATCATCTTTAACTGTGTAACTTAAATTGGAATTTTTTTTTCAATTTTTAAAAGCAAAGTATATATCATGTAACACGTCTGAAAATTTTATTACATAAACTAATATAACTAGTAAGTTTGATCTGCACGACTTTAGTATGCAAATTATATAAAGTGAAGCTCAAAAGAACTCAACACTTTATTACATATAGGACCATTTTTTTTTCTTCTTTATTAATTAATTTGCTAGTTAATTAGTCTACTCCATTAATCAGCTTTTGAGCTTTTTCTTGGATGAGTTTCCACAACGCATCCACGTGATGTTCTTCAGTTAGAGTTGTTCCAATTGCACATCGAATGACATAAGTTCCACCCAATATTGCTTGAGTCATGAAAGCTTTCCCACTTGAATTTATGGCATCCAACAATTTACGGTTCAAATCCGCGCCTTCGGCTTCGACCTTGGGCTTCAACCTGAAGCAAACCAATGCAAACTTTCTTGGGACTACTATTTCAAACCTCTCATCTTTAGCCACAAATGCTTCAAATCGTCTAGCCATGTCGATGTCACTTCGAATGTGGTAAATCAAGTTAGCCAAGCCATGCCTGCGAATCACAATCCAAAGCTTCAAAGCCCTGAATCGTCTACTCAGTGCGATTTGCCAATCTTTGTAGTCCACCACGGCTTTGGATTTACTAGCATTGTTCCTCAGAATTTCAGGATCGGTTGACAAGGAATCTACTAAGAACTTTGGTTCCTTAATCCACAAGCAACAGCAATCCATGTTAGTGAGAAACCATTTATGTGTATTCATGCTGATGGAGTTAGCAAGTTCAACTCCATCAAGGTAATGCCGGAGCTCAGGGCAAATGCAGGCACTTCCTGCATAAGCTGCATCAATGTGAAGCCAAAGCTTGTAATCCATGGCAACTTTGCCTAATTCTGCAATAGGATCAACAGCTCCAGAGGGTGTTGTTCCAATGGTTGCGCATAGGAATAATGGCACCATACCTGATTTGATATCATCTTCAATAGCAAAACGAACCTTCTCAGGTGATATTGAAAACCCTGTCGATGAACCGGAAATTTGATGGAGGAATGCCTACTAATTTTGCAGCCTTTTGGAACGTAAAATGAGTTTGATCTGATGCATAAACCACCAATTTGGTTATATTCTCCCAACCACCTAGCTCATTCAAAGCTTTGTCTCTTGCAGCAGCCAAAACGCAAACTGCAGCCTTAGAAGCACTGCCATGCAAGACTCCACCAACTGTTCGAGAGAACAAAAATGAAGATGGTAGCTTAAGCAATTTGCCCACCCAATCCAGGACAATGGATTCGAGCTCAGTCGCGGCTGGTGATGAAATCCAATTGAAACCAACCACATTAAAACCCGAACAAAGCATCTCCCCAAGAAACGCAGCAATGCTAGCATTTGCTTGGAAGTAGGCAAAGAAGTTGGGGCTTTGCCAATGAGTAAGCCCCGGAACGATGCAATCATTGACATATTTGAGTATATCTTCAAGTGGTTCAGAGCAATATGCTGCAGATTCAGTCAACTTGGACGACAAATAACCAGGCTCAACCGTACTTTGAACTGGGTATTTCTCAATATTTTTATAGTAATTGGCAATGAAATCAATCAGAGCATTGGACTCATTTGTGAAGCTCATTGGATCAAGGGGAAAAAATGTATTCTTTGAGGCACTACCCATTTTATCAAAGTGTAAATGCTGCTTTTGTTTCGATGGTATTGTGGGGAACCAAGGCCAAGGGATTATACAATATTTATAGCAGAAAAGAATGGGGTTCGGGGAGGCTTTAAAGCCATTCAACTTGCCACGCATATCATGGCACAACAATCATCATGTGCTAAATAAATAGACAGCAAAAGTTGAAAAATAAATGTACTTGTTTCGTAGCTTCTTTTAATGTCAACGATACCGAACACAAATTTCGTTTTGATTTATCTTGTGATTAAGGTGTCCCTATCATGCTTGTAGTCCTAGATGATTTCTGCATTTCCCATTGTCGGCTTCAATAAATATTGACTTAGAAAAAAACATAAATACGATATATATATTGAATAAATTTTATTAATTATATTTTTTATTATATCATATTTATTATATTATTTTTATATTATTAAATAAATCATATCTATATCATATCTTTTCAATCTTCTCGAAGATTACTTTAGACCGTTAAATTCTAGAAAGGTTTTGAAATCATCATAAAAAGCTAAAAATGATTGCTAACATTATATTTTCGACATGGTTAAAACATGTTCAAATGATGGCTTATGTTCCATTTTTAGACACGTTCGAGAGATTGATGACATTCCATCTTTTGGACACGTTTTATGGAATGAAGTGATGGCTATATATCTATAACTTCTATAATCTATACCTATACACTAAACTTGAATAAAGTTCAACTTTAATTGATCAAACTTGAATGTCAATTCAAATATGTGTTTTGGATGGAGAAAGAAAGAAGGAAAATAAAAAGAGAGAGAAGAAGAAAAAATGAAAGATAAAAATAATAAAATATTTATTTGAAAGTTTTTTAAAAAATTTTATAATTAAAATTTTTTTTATTAACTTTGATTTAGTAAGTAAATGAAAGAAAAATTTTATTGGAAAGATAATAAACAAATAAGAAAACCATATCAGCAATAATATAATTAA
>JBBYHL010031999.1:0-10320 GCA_038381835.1 Adansonia madagascariensis
TAAAATCCTTTAACAATTGGTATGTTCTATCTCTTAAATGTGCTTAAATGACTAAAAAGAATACAAAAATCAGATGAGCTACACATTAGGACTTAATTGCATATATCTTTTCAATAATTAGTGGACATGTTCTTAAATGTTTCATACTTAATATACCTTCTAGAATTCTTGTTGAAACTAGACCCTTAGCTTTGAATTAATCTACTTTCACCTTTTTGATATTCTAAAAAGAGGAAAAGTTTTCAAGGGTTAATTTGCTTACTTGTACTTCATTTATATATATGCGTATGCTAGTAAATAGGAGGATTTCACATGTGCTTACATTATTTATATTATTGAAATCCTTAATATTGTATGTTGGAATTCTTAAAGCCAAATATGACCAAAAATGCCATTGCCAATTGTTTCAAAATAAAATCTTAAAACAAAATCCATTTCATAATGCTTTTACTAAGGGGGAGTTTTATTGAAAAGCTTTAAATGATTAAAGGGGAGTTTTACAAGCAAATTTACCTTAGGTTTTGTCATATCAAAAAAGGAGAGATTGTTAGCTTTGAATTAATCTTAGTTTTGATATAACTAAAACTTAAGCTTAATTAGCTTCTATTTATTTATTTTCAAGATTAGTATTTTTCCATGAAATATTTTGTAAACACTTTGAAAAATACTAGAATGTGTTTTAACTTCTTCAAGCACTCAAAAATGTGTTCTTAATACATATTTTTATATAAAACATTTTTTAGATAAGTTTTACATGTTTTAAAGTCATGAAAAACCTTTTAAAATTGATTTTCATGTGAATGTATCGATACACTATGTGTATGTATCAATGTATGTATCAATGCAATACCTGACAGTAGCTAAATAACCTTAAAATGCAAAAATCACTATTCATGTATCGAGACAGAGCATTCTATATCGATACGGGACTGTTCATGTACTGAGACAGAGCATTTTGTATCAATAATGGACTGTTCAAGTATCGAGACAAATCTTTCTGTATCAATATAGGACTATTTAATGGTCATATTTTTTATTGTTAATCATAATGTATCGATACCCATTTAATTGTATCGATACGAAGGCATGAGGAACAACGAAAAATGATATTTTGAAGGCTCCAACGGCTATATTCCTTCACCAAATGTTCCCAATGGCTAGAATCATGATCAAAGCTATAAATAAGCCGTTCCAACACCTTCAACAAGAAGAAGAACCAAGAGATTATGCCTAGAGTCATATCTCATTTTCTCCATTATTTTTGCTAAGTAGTTTATCTTTGTATAGGATTAATTCTTCCTATTTTTGTATTCTTCATTTTGTATCTTTAGATACATATTTTCTTTGAGCTAAAATTCTTATAGACAACTAACCTTTAGAGGTTTCATTTGTCTACACTCAAATCCTTACAAATAGGGAAGGTTCCTACTTAGCCATTCAAAAGTAGAGCAGGTTTCTACATAGCCTTTAAAAGTAGTGAGAGAGGGTTCTATCTTAGCCATAAAAGATAGAGGATAGAGGTTTCTATCTTAGCCTTGAAAGATAGAGAGTGTAAAGGTTATACCTTGTCCTTGAAAGCTAGATAATTCAAGTTAGTGAATTATGGAAATCTGAGGCAAGTGAGGCTAAGATAGATGATGTAGCCAATTAAGGCCGAACCTCTCTAAATCTTTGAGTTCCCTTCTCTTTCCCTTATCTTTAGTTGTTTATTTCTATTCACTAACTTGCACTCTAAAGTTTATTGTTTAGATTTCTCAATTTTATTTATTAAAGTTTTAATTTACTAAAATTTTGACAAATCAATTCACCCATTTTGGATTTCATTCACCATTAAAAGGTCTAACAAAGTGTTTTCATGCTTATTCTAATATTTATGAATATGTTTTATGTATTTGTAATAATTTTGGGGCCATTTTGTAATTTTAAAAAATTTAGAGACTTATTTGTAAAAATACAAACTTTTTGTTTTAAGGCCATAAGTGGTTGGCCAAATGCTTCTTATGATTTTTGACATAATTTTTATTATTTTTTGTGATAAATTTTATATTAAGTTATGAGTTTATTTCATGTAGGGACTAAATTACATAATTAAAAATGTTTAGGGATTATTTAGAAAAACATTGCATTTTAAAGTTAATGAAATATTTTTGATACTTTAAGAATATTTCAAGCATTCCTCTGATCCTCTAGAAGGGTACAAAAATTATTAAAACTTTTCATATTCCTCTAGCTTTTTGATGGGGGTACAAAATTTGATTTTGAAAATTTTAGGATGTATTAGTAATTTTTGCATTTTAAGTCACTTTGATGTGCAAGTTACTTATGAAGGGTATAACTATCATTGCACATTATTTCTAAGCCCTTTACGTTATCAATATACTGATAGGTAGAAGATATACCCTAGGGGTCATTTTTGTAATTTTTTGGAGAACCGAGTCCTTTATGATCACCAGGATACCTATATGTCAAAGGTACATAATAGGCATAGGTTTGTCTTTATTAAAGTTTTTTAGTCCTCTAGGATTACTTAGATACTTCTATCTCAAAAGTAGACCTTAGAGACATTCTAATAATTTATGTTAGAACCAAGTTCTATGTGATCATCGAGATACTTTTACATCGAAAGATACAATAGAAATGGGTTCATTTATCTATAAAGTTGTAGAATCTCTTAGGGTATCAGGATACTTATATTGAAGGTACTCCTTACGGACATTTTATTTATTTACTTTAGACTCTTGTGCCTTAGGGTCACCAGGATACTTTTAGGTCAAATGTGTACTTTAAGGAACATTTTGGTCATTTCGAACAAATTAGGATCCTTAAAGTTTGGTTTAGCACATTTTGTCTAAATCGAGTCTTAAGGAATTTTTGTATTATTCTAAATAACATTGGAATTTTTAAATCAAAGCAATGACTCATTGTTAAAATATATGTGGAATTTCTCTCAGCATATAAGAGAAGTTCTATGGATTATTTTAGTTGAGAGATATCCTTTTAAAAATATGAAAACTGATATTTTTTTAATTTCAAAAAGATAAAACCTTTTATATTCCTTTGGTTCTTCAAAAAGGTACAAAAGATATTTTGCTTTCTCAAAACCTTTTGTGTTCCATTGACTCTCTAGTGGGGTATGAAAAAGAATGATAAATACTCTTATGTTCTTCTGGTCTTTGGAAAAGGTTCAAAAGATATTTTGATTTTTAAAAATACTAAAACATAATTTTCTCATGTAGAATAATAAATATGTTTCATAAAATCTTTTATGTATAGGAATTATAATTAAATATTTAATGTTGAAGCCAAATAAAGATCAAAATTTACATTAACACATGATTTATAAGGTATCGATTTTTGAGCATCACAGGAAAGTCGATCCTTATTCATGACCCTCAAACCTTTTCAGGCGATCTCTAGCATTTTTGCAGATCTTGAAGTTTGTTTTAAAGGTTTTGTAACCCTAGAAATGCAAGCTCCTATAGGTGACCAATCTCACCTGCAAATAGATTAATGAGAACTCCAAAATAAATGGCTGTTTCATAATAGCTATTTAGGGTTAATTGAGTAAGTGATTCATCTCGACAACTTAGTCCCTAAACACAAAAAATAAAGAATAATAAAAGAATAATGATATGGGCCCTACAAATAAAAGAATAATGATTTATAGATATATATAGGATAAGGGGTCAGGCTAGTTAAGATTCATACCCTAGCCATGTTACAGCAAGAAATTTTCCATTAACTTAGTGACAAACTACATATTTACATCATTGATCATATAAGGATTATATCCAAAGAAAGTTCTAACTTGATTATACTATTCCTAAGCCTCCTTTAAAGACTGAATTATAGTATGCTCTTGTTCTCTTATGGTATTAATCTACGTTTATAGGACTTTAATTTTTTTCTACTATCTTTCTTGCTTGGATGATAGCTGAGTAAATATGCTTTGTGAGATAGTCGAGGTAGCCTTTACACATAGCTTGTCATCTTTGGTGCTTATTTTCAGCCTACCATAACTTGTCATCCCAATATACATCCCTGTCCTAATAAGCTCCTACCAAAGCGCGAATATCTCTTCCTCTCTATTGCAATTCTAGGCCGACCTCTATAATAGTTATCATAATGGTTTCCCTTTCTTTAAGTAATTAAGATATGCTTTCCTATTGTTGTCTCAGAGTTGTTCAAAGTCATTCGTTCTTCTCAATGAACCTCTTTAGTTAGGAGAAAAGTATCTTCATGCTCTTTTTTTGTCTATAAAAAACTACCCCTCTAACTTCCCCTTCTAATGCTTTGAATTTCTAAACTTTTGATTCCTCATGAAGCTTACGGATTTCCCTCATCATTCCTGTAAAAGTCCTATTGGAGCCTCTAGATATCTCAGCAAGCTTTAGTTTCATGTTCTGTTGGATCCAACCATTCTTCACTAAATTATACTTTTCTTTCATTCTCTCTTCTTCTTTTCATTTTGTTTCCATATTCATTCTTAAATATGTGACTTCTTGTTGGAGTATTTTATTCTCATCACTCATTTTTTATGTTTTTTGGTAGTTTTTCCTTAACTAAATCAACCTTTAAAGGCACAATAGGCTTTAGTTAAATATATACCCAAGAAGGACCCTATTTGTGCCGAGTATAATTGAGTCACATCCATATATTTTTCTCCAAGCATCATAACCTAGAATGGTCTGATCTATATATGCACTCAACCCTGACTCGTATATCTCCTAATGTAAAGCAACTGTTTGAAGTGTTTTTCTGTAATTCTCACCTTGATATATTAGATCCATACTAGCTATATTTGAAGTCATGGGAATGAAATAATGTGACCCATATTGTCTTCAAACCAATAAAGGTGCATACCCCATAGTACATATATACCAAGTAAAAGCATGACAAGTAACTCATTACATCAATAAACAAAGGGTTTTGGCGAGAACCAACGTGTTCTTTAGGTTATATTATCAAGAGAAAAGTTTTTGAGTGTTTAAACCTATTGGTTCTTGGTTCTTGATTTGACCTTCTGCTTCTTAATAAACTCCTTAAAAGGGATATAATAGGAGAATTAAGCTTTGACTTTCTCAGCACTATCACCCCAGAAATAACTTTGATCATAATATGCAATAGCAAAGCACTACTGAAGAATCTACCTTAGTCTTCTTTTTAGCTTGAATTGAGTGCTATGATCATTTCCACTAGAATGGTTAGGGTTGGATGTATATTTCTTTCTAATCAGCTAAAAAGTCTACCATTGTTGTTTCTATATGCCCCAATACCTTTAGGAAGAAAAGCAAACCATATATGGCCAAGGCAAATGCATGAAGGGCCTTTTTAATGTTAGAGCATAAAATGTATTCTCATAGAAACTTCCATGGAATAACACTAGTGCCCCTTTTCTTTTTGATAAAATGGTAACCAGTCTCAAAGTCTATATCAAGAATTTTGCCTAATTTCTTATAGGAGCTAGTTGAATTATATTCCTTGCAATAAATGGGCATTATCTCCAAAGGTCCGAGCAAGGCTAAGATCTTTTCCACTGTTAGAGTTATGTCATACTAATTAAACAAGAAACACTGGAATGATGGATCCTAAAACTTGACATAAGTGCGGTCCACCCATATCTCTTAATAAATCAGGTCTGCTTAGTGTCTTCCCATTGATCCCATATCTCTACCAATTCTCTTAAATTATTTCGACAGAGGTCAAGATGTGTAATTTTTATCAATTCTGATACAACTTTTTGATATGCAATCCCCATACTTTTTCTAATTGAACTCTGACTCAAAATAAAATTCCTTGAAGTCCCTTTAAATAATCATTGCATGCACTCGTTTGACTATAAAGTTAAATGAAAATTGATCTAGGTTGAAATTTTATTTTAAAGCAAGCATTCCTCTATTCATATGAGAAAAAAAGACATAAGCTAGTATCCATAAGAAATATAAAATTTCAAAATAAAAAACAATAAAATTACGAATTATCTAAATAAATTATAATCGTAAATCATTCAAATAAAATATCAAAGTTATTCCAATAAAATAAAAAAAAAAAAGACAAAATGGTACCTTTATCCATTCATGTGTCCCTAACTTCTTATGACACTTGAATTTGGGCATGGTTTTGACTAGGTGGTCAATAGAGTTCACTATATGTAGTTTGCGGTCAGACCTCTTAACTAGTTCTCGAATTCCTTGAGCCTAAAAAGGTCTAAAGAGGTACCCTATCCTTACCCATTGTACGTCTATGTCAAAAAGGGTTTAATTCTTGTAGGAGTATCTTCCATGCTTGTAAGGAGGCTAAAACCTTAGGAAAGCATAGGAATTTACACCTGGTACACATTTTACTGGCTTAGACAGAGGCTAACACCTCAGAAGGTAGAGCTACTTTACCTCTTCCTAAAGTATTGGGTCATCTATATCCCTTCCATGTATCTGGAAGAACAGCTACTACATGTCCTTAGTGTATGCAAAGGGATAAATATACTTTTTGTAATCTAGTTGTCGCCACGTGCTCGGCCTTTAAAGCTTTAGATGATCCAAACGGTATATCATGCCCGACTTAAAAATAAATGATGGTTGGTTATGGTCAAGCCTTTGAGCTATCCCTTGATTGGGATTTGGATTAGGCATAATGATATGAAGGGAATAGGGACCGTCGGACGAGTCTCTTATCTAACTGGACCTCGATGGCCACCACGAAATGGCCATAAACTTGGAGTCACCACCGATCATTTTAGGCTAGGCAAGATCAGACACCTATTGAAAACAATATTACGAGTTAAAAACTCAAAACATTAATTTCAAAGTCTATGAAGTCCAGAGATTTGTTGGCTGGGCTCGGGAGTTAATTACGCACAGAGAAGGGCTAGCATTCTTACGATGCCCGAAATTGATACTCGCTAACTATATTTCACTTTGGCCTTAGTTAAATTGATTCCATTTGATCTCTATTTAAATATAATCCTCTTTAATGCATGAAGTTTTGGAAAATATAAATCCAAGGTTTTTTGTTAAGAAAAATTAGATCACCTATGCGCCTCTGAGATGTGAGGAACATAGGGTTTTTTTTATGAAAATGATGTCTGGATTGGATTTTAAAATTGGATGTTTCGTATTAGGCACTGGAGAGATACCAACATGAAATATTGCCTCGTAAATTTCATTAGACGATGAATTTTAAATATGAATGCACAATAACACTATAAAAGGAAACAAGTTAGTGGGGCAAAAAATAAGAAATATAATAATATCATAAACAAGTAATAACAAACAAAATAACATAAAAAAAGAATGGCGATCGAAATTTATCTCATAATTGCCTTTGATTATTGAAGAATAACCTGAACAATTTTAGAGATCGATCTAGATTCGGTGGAAATTTGAAGAACAAAGACTATTTTTATCAAAATAGTTTGTGGCATCCAGGAGAGAGAAAATTTTAAATTTTTGAGGTCAAAGCGGGGTTGGAGTATCCCCTTGGTGAGGTGGGGTTGGAGTATCCCTTAAAATAGAGTTATGAAAATAGTTAAGATTAAAGTGAAAATTTGGATTTTTAATAAAAAACGAGATTGGAGTATCCCCTTTGAGTAATGGGGTTGGAGTAAACCCCCTTTAAGTAATGGGGTTAGAGTATCCCTAGAGTGAGGAAATCATTTATGAACAAAGAGAAAAGTTAAATTTTTAATTAAAAATGTCGTTAGAGTATCCCCTTTGGAGTAATGGAGTTAGAGTATCTCCACTAGCAAAAGTTTTAATTTGAAATCCTATTTTTTGTATTTTAATCTTGATCCTAGTCAAAAGGGGTTGATGTTGTGGGGGAATTAACTAGGCATAATTTCGAGACATCCGAACGTCTTGCTAAAAGGGGATTTGAAAATTAGGTTGAAAATAGGGGATAGCATCACGTCATCTCCATTTTCAGATTTTATTTGGGTGCATCCGAAGATTTCAGAGGGTAAATAAGGTACTTTGGAAAGGTAACTGGACAAGGTTTAATATAAAAATATTCCAAAAATTCTAGAAAATCACTTTCTAGGCAGAATTAATTTTTGAAGTTGGGTTCATCTTAGCTGTGGTAGCATGTAAAATTAAAAGGGCATAATGGATTTTGGAAAATCAGTCAAGCTTATTTAGGATCATTAGATAGTGAATAATACCTTTCCAGAAAGGGAATTTTGTGAACTTTTTGGGAAAAATATTTTGAAATCTCATAAAAATCATCTAATGACCTGAAATGGCCAAAACAGAATATTGCACGTTGGTTTTAGGGGTTTTAGATAGTAAAAATTCAAAAAATCATAACTCCCTCATCTGGGTTGATCCAAAGGCGAATAAAACACCACTAAAAAGGTAATTCGATACCCTTTAAAGGAAAAATATTAGAAAAATTGAAGGAAATATTTTGTGGCACAAAAATAATTATTTAGGTTTGGACTACAGTGTTACCAGAGCAACAATAGGGGGATTATTCGATATTCTAGCTTTTTTTTAAGATAAACTCGGGCCTGGGAGGTCTGAACATCCATGATAGAAAGTAACACGGGCTTCAAAGTCATTTCACAATCTCGGAGTAGTTTGGGATGATGGAACAACCCATTGACCATGTCACCAAAATGAACATGAGTCTCAAGATCAAGGTTTACTACTAAAAAAGATTTCCTTTTCTTCCTTGAAAAAATAAATATATTTCACCATGAAATCCAGAGCTGAAATGTTGATTTACACCCCAAATTAGGAGACCAATTTCATGAAACATTAAGTCCATGCTACTCTTCATCTATTGAAGGTAACATAAACTTAACTGGGGGAAGTTTTTAAAAATCAGTTTGTAAGAAACAAGCAAGCATTTTAATGGAGATATCAAAATCTAGCACATACAAAGATAAACATGAATTGAACAAGCAAACAAGCAAAGATGACATTTTGACATGAAAATGGGTGACATAGATGCAAGAAGATGACAAATAGGATGCATGGAGATAATATAAACGTGTTTATACAAAGGAACGGATGTTGGAATTGTCAAGACAGCATTTTTATTTCATGAGCCTCCTTAAAACATAAGAAAAATATTTGAACATACTAGGACACATTAAGGTGACCATTTAAATATGAAATATGCATGTGAATATGGAAGGAACATGCAAAAGGTGCATGAAAGGAGGCTGTCTGATGATGAACATGAATCATGGTGAGTTTATGTATCCCATAACATCATGGTGTCAAGAGGGTCATCAAGATCTTAGGACTACCACAAATAAGGCAATAAAGATGCATGGGAGTATTAGGAGGGTCATGGCAACATGAAAGGTTCACTAAAATGAAATGGATGATCAAAACAATAAATATATGAAACAAGGTAAAAAATATTTGAATAAAAGCTTGAGGTTTCCTTTTTTTTAAAAGCAATGACTTTAAGCTCAGTCCTTTCCCTCTTTTTGCTATTATTTAGTAAGAAAAAGGTAAAAGGAAGAAGCTTTTTTGTAATATGGTTGCTGATGGGTGGTTCAAGATGAAAGTGTGTGAAAGGTTAAGTTTTTGAAGGTGTTCTAGTGGTGGTTTTGGGGAGCTATGGGAACGAAGGTTGTTTGAAGGTCAAAAGCAATAGAACAGTGTTTATGGTGAAGTTTTAGAGCTAAAGTCACTGAAAGATTTATGGGAATAGATAAAGAGTTTTCTGGGATTGTTAGAGAGCTTTTTGATAGCTCAAAGTTCTTTTTTGAGATAGCTGGTAGCGTTTTCATTTTGTTTAGCCTCTTTTTTTAAAAGACAATGCAAAGGGTATTTTTGATTTCTTCTTCAGCACTAGGGGACATCTCTAACTGCCATGTTCAGTTGACTCTCTTCTTATTGGTTTTATTATGCTGAGCAAGGAGGTAGAAAGGTTGTGAAAGCCTACAATTGGAGATAAGCCTACCATACCCTATTACACCCGTATATCTTATGAAAGTGACCTTTGTCATTAAATGTTTGGACTCTAAAAATTTGTTAGAATCTGTTAATGAACCCATAGTTAAGGTTTGCAATGTTTATGATAGTTCCTTGGTGTAAAATCATGTTTAAATCGAGTTTTCAAAGGCTAAAAAATGGCTCAAACTAGGCAAAAATGCCTTGTAGTAAATTCGGTCTGACTTGGCCCTTTTTTATGTTGAGCAGGGTTGTATACTCATCAATGGTAGGGACTAAATCTTGTTGGTTGAAGGTGAAACATCGGTAGGCTGGATTCCAAAACTGTGCCGCTGCTTGCAACAAGCCATCATCCAACTGAACTCGAAGTAAGAGAGCTATATCCCCGTACTTTTTAGCGAAGGCTTCTTTCATG